>OX463781.1:42029468-42323304 GCA_949825025.1 Siphlonurus alternatus
ACATATATAATATGTAATATTACATCAGTTTTTTGTAATCTTACAGGATCTTGTGGGGATTACCTTATCATCTTAATGAGAGTAATTTTAATGTTATACTACATTTTAGGGGGTATTCACGAAGCAATTTAACCCTATAATTTAACGCTTGATATAAAATTAAGTGGGGTTGAAGTACTTTGTTAATGTGTTAATGCCCCCCAAATTTTTAAAGCAACACTTTTAATATTTTTACTCTTTTTTTTTATCATATTATAGTGTATTAAAAGTTTTAATTTTTTTCTCGAATTTTTTTTCTTATATCTTTATCCACTTCTATTTTAATATCCAATATAATCTATAATCTAATCTTTATCTGCGATTTTAAAATTTGTATTTTATTTATATAAAATATTAATATAATTATGATAAAAATTTTGCTCTTGCTATCAAAAATTTAAACGCAGATTGTTACTACTAAAATATGTACAGTTGTTGCCTCGAAAAATTTCCCATTACATCCCTGTTAACTGTTTATAATCACCATGTCCCGTAATAATAACATAAAGTATGGTGAACAAGGCTGAAAGTGGGAAATCTTTCAAGGCGACGAGTGAGTACTGTACAAAGTTTTAATTATCCAAGAAAATATTTGACTAAAAATTTTCTTGTTCAACTACAACTTTTTTTCACTCAAAATACCAAGAATTTTGTTGAATTTAAGAGTCACATCACAAATGGAGAAAATGCGATTGTTGCCTACTTTTGATTGCTCTTATCAAATTGAGCTCATCACGCACAAGAATTGACTGTCAACATCAATCAAACTTCCTCTAACGTAATCCTTAAGTATTTGGGTGCATAGCCATATAAATAAGGCCTATTCTCAAAAACGAATCAAGAAGAAGACGTAATCCTTATTTATTTATTTATTTATTTATTTATTTATTTATTTATTTATTTATTTATTTATTTATTTATTTATTTATTTATTTATTTATTTATTTATTTATTTATTTATTTATTTATTTATTTTTTTTGTGTGTCTGATATTTACGCAAGTGATCTGAAAATATGCTCTTAAATCGAACAATTTTATTTAGAAAATTTTGGGGAAACGTTTAGCTTTTTACCGAATTTAATTCTATTGCATAAATTTTTTATACTGCAATGGTAAATGTAGACATATTTACTATCAGGATTAACATACACACAGTGCAATTTAGTGTACATTAAGACATAAAGACAACATTTAGGTATGAAGGGTTCTACTATTACTGCCTTAAATTTTATTCAATGCATGTACACAAATTGCACATTTTATTTTCTTGCGTCTTTTTCTTTCAATTTTACATAAATTGATGAGATTTAAATTGAATTGAGAAATTAAATTACTTGTGATAAATGCAGACATGTAATCAAAGCTTTGTTACAGAAAAGAAGTCCATTGTTTGAATAAATCAATAAAATGACGACTACAATGGTGTACAAATCCAGTCTCGTTATCTTATTGTTGGATTTACAGACAGTTAAAGTGCACGGTTGTAAAGGAAAGAAATTCTCTTTGAAAGACAGCGTACTGTTGTTTCAATACGAATAACATTTATTTCAATCAAAGGAATGAACAACTTTTTTCATTACAAAGTTTAGATTGAAATTTTATAAAATCTTCTCATTATTTTTATGTGTTTATACGAACACAATGCATGCATATTTATATAAAAAAAACTTTTATCAAATTTCTCTTATTATTTGTTTAAGGTAAAATAACATTACAATTAAAAAAAAAAATTAAAATTATATTCTTAATATTTATATCAAAGGCGTTCAATTTTGTTTCAACATTATATACTCATATTTCTGTGACGAAAATTTTATAGGATAAAAGATACGATATTTGTAGAAATGTTTTTACTTTCTTTTAAAAAAATTGAAGTGACAAGATATTTGTGTCTTTACAACATTTCAGATTGTAAAATTGATTTGTTGCTCCTCATACGTGTTAGAACTCTTTGTCGACTAATTAATGTTTTTTTTTTTTTTTTTTTCATTTTAAATTTGGTAATCTTACTATAATTTGAAACTGGTGCGGAAGTGCATGCAAAATATAAAAAAAATATATAGTGCATGCAGGGAATTGTTTATATTATACTGCGTATGTTAAATTCCAAATTTCGGGGGTAAACCTGGATCTGATAATTTGTGATCTTATTATTCAGAAAGGTTTATTAAATCCATAAAATGGCTAACAGAGGGCATTTAGGACACTGAAATGTTTGAAAATATTATGCCATGTGTCTTTAAAGATTATCGGGTCTCAAATTAAAAACTAGACATTAACAGAGTCAAATTAATATATAGAGTTGACAATTAATATAATAAGATTTAACATTATTTTTCCCGTGCGCGATTCAGCTTCATGAGCGGCGGCTACAAAGTAAGGATACAGATCTGACATCAAAATGATGTTAAAATCATGGTGACTTATGGCCAGTTGTGCATTGTGACGTCATTTTGACGTGAGTATTTTGAAGCTACCGCTCATGCAGCTGCATTGCGCACGGAAAGAAAAAATAATGCAAATGCTGATTTTCAACTCTCTGCGAATGTCTAATTTTTTTTTTAATTTGAAGCCCGATACCCATGTAGAGCAAAAGTTGTGATTCATTTCGGATTTTGTGTCTCACTACAGTCAAATTTATATTGTATTTCCTCCGGAAGTAGCCGGAAATGTAAAAATTATGGCATTCCTATTCATATTTACACATTGAAATTTCACACATAAGTAAACACTTTTACTGTAAACCTTTCTGCAAAATTTCAAAACTGAATTACATATAGAATAGCCACAAAATAAAGACTTCATACGTCTAATTCAAGAAATAAAAATAAATTTAACTGTATTTCTGATGTGATGCGCAGGTTCTGCTGGTTTTCGGCAAAGAAGATGCGCAGAGCGAGGCGTTCTGGTCTGCGGCTGAGAAGCTGGGTCATGAGTGCAACCTGGCCAAGACGGCAGAGTCTGCGCTCGACTCTTTTCAGGAAAAAGGACACAACGTCATCATCATCGACGTGCGACACTCCAAACATTTCGACGGCGAGGCCCTCTGCAGGTCAGTTCACGAAACAGCGACAAATCAGACGACGTAACTATACTTAAATTTATAATAATATTTTCTCCGGAAGTAGCCGGAAGTGTGAACTTTTTAGATATCTTGTTCAAATCTGAGTCTTGAAAATTTGAAAACTCTTCTTATGAATCCGTCTACAAAGTTTCAAAACTGAATTACAAACAAAACTGCCACAAAATTGACACTTCCGTCTACTTCCGGAGGGAGTTTCAAATTAATTTGACCGGATTGCTTCTCTTTTCGTTTTATAAACGTGTACAATAGCCTTATTATAATCCTTTTTAAGCGTTATTTCGTGATCTTATTACACTATTTGCCACTCATTTATAAAAGGTATATAGGCTTATTAATACCATGCCCACAACATAGCTCGTGCCATAGAAAATTCTCCTCGTAAATAGATGACAATTTTATCAATACACTTTTCACTTTTTTCATACATCCGTGGTTGCAGGATGTGAATGCACTTATTTTTATGTGCAACAGACAACTTATTATGAGTGCATCTGGTATTTTTATACGCGCGCATCCGGTCCCTGGTATCAATGTATTTATTGCTCTGATATTTTACAAATAAAATATTTTGGCGTGAAGATTATACGCACTAGAGTGTATGTATTGTAAAATGCAACTTTTTTCAAAAGAAATCTTTGAAAAGTTACATTTCATAATTATGCATGCAGTTTATATATTATAGTCGTCATCTTGGAAAATTTCCCTTTTGCTGCCTTTTTAATCACCATGCTTTGTGTTAAAGGAACAGGGGACCATAAAAATAAGTATTTTTTATTTAAAAGTTACCCACTAAAGGCGGATTCACATGGCGATTTTTACCATGCGACGCGACGCGAATAATGCGCACTTGCTGTAACATCCATTGGCGGCCATATTGGGCGATTAAAAGAAAAAGAGCATCGTAATTAACGCGATTACCTGCGAATTCGCCGCCGCATAGGATTTCACAGCTTTTAAGTTAAAATCGCGCCGCGTCGCCGTTGCCGCCCATGAAAATCCACCTTAACTGAGTATGGATACATGCCGCATGATGGTGGCGAGTGCCTCAGGGTAAGCGACCAGCGAGTAACTAAAGTGTGGATTGTTGACGTCAGCAATTACGAATGGCAACATAACTGCCTCTTTTCCATGCAAAGAACTCCCTCCCTCCTCTTCTTGCCCAGCCATTCTCAGTGCGATGTTGTCTGTGCAATGCCCTGCGGCTGTCTATATTTATTTAATTTTTGTAAATTCAGGGGATGGTCCGACAACGGAAATTTACTCATTTCTCGCATTAAAATATCTTACATAAACTTTATATGCATTCATGATTTTAAAGTCGCATGTCCCTTTATACTTACGGGACTCATGATGCTTTTACCAAGGCATTAAAAACGGAACTTTTCAGAGGCGACGAAGCTACAAAATCATCTTGTCTCCTGTAGGTTATGCAACTTGTTGAACAGCTAAGAGATGCGGGTTGTCGCGAGCTAATTTTAATTTACGCTCGAGGGCGCGCAAAGTATATATAGAGACAAATGAAGAAATATTATATTGACTCAAAAGGGTTGTGGACTTGTCAAGTTTATGATCGTATGTTTCATTTTCTTTTATAGTTACTGTGTGTTTAAAAATTTGAATGTTAAAAATAAATGTTTTATTTTTTTTATTGAATAATTATATTACAATATATAATTATATATATAATATATAATTATATATATATATATTTTTACGGCTGATTTGGCTATAAAGTCTTACGTACTTAAGCCCAAACTTTATGTGTTATGTACTATGATATTTTCTAATAAAAGCCTTTTTGAATTGAATTGAATTGAATTTGGTAGATAAAGGTAAAATCCTGTTGGCTATTCATAATTTGCGTTATTTTCATGGACTTTATGTATCATGTAATGAGATGAAATAAAACCTGAATTTATTTGTCTTGTAACTTTACGTCAAGAAGTGAAGTCTATAAATTCAGAAAAAAGTCAACAGAACAATGTTAAACTAAATGCTGATGTGGACTAAAAAATCAGTGTGATGTATTCCCGTCAAAACTTTGCACGTGGTTTTCTATCGTAAATTTTTTCCTAACATGAAATGATATTTTCTGTGTATATATAAAAAAAAAAAAAGATCGTAGTCTATATTTTTCTATCATTAATAATTCAAAAAGTGTCACTTATTTATGTATATATAAAAAATAATATGCTCATGATCCCTTAAGCACTCTATTGAATTAGCACACGTCACAACATTTATTTATTAAAACACAAACTTGTAAATTATGCAGAACTAAAAAGAATTGGACAATTTATTATATTTTTGCATTTTGACGTATACTGTATAAATAATTTGTATTTCAATTCTTAATAGACAGTTTTTTTTATTGAAATAACGTTCAACATTGCATGCCATCTACAACATCATACTAGTACTGTATAGCTTGTATACTATACCGAATATCGTAAAAGGTCACATGTCCATACATGACACTGGTAGCTATTAAGATTGAATTAACTCTCTACCCTCAATTACCCTGTAGAAACAATTGAAATAATATTAGTTTCATCCTTTCAATTTAACTTTAAATAAAAGTAACTAATAAAAATTATGAGGGCAACTGTCTCTGATCAACTGATGATTTTTATTCTTACGTGACAAGAGTTAATAAAAACAATATCTAAAATTAGTACTTCAGCCACTAGCGCAAAGCTTTGTTCACATGCAACTTTTGACAAGAATCTGCTAGTAAAAAGGTAAATAATTCCTTTAATTGTGATTAATATGCATAATTATACATTATAAATAATGCATAAATACATTTTTAGCTATTTTATGACTTTGAAGATCCCAGCATAAATTAAATTAAATTTTTAAATTTTTCTAATAAGTTTTCATCCATCAATATATTTATATATATATCAATATGTTAATATATAATATATATCGACAAATATAACCTTTTATTGATGAATTCTCCATTATTATTAGTTATTAATACAAGTAAAACTAAAGTTATGCATATCTATAATAAATTCTTAAGAAAAAATGAATCAGTCAAAGTTATAATTCATAATAATGAATGCTTGCATAATTTTTTACAAAATTGTACTTGTGAAAATATTGAGCAAGTAAAAGAACATAAATATCTGGGCATAATAATTGATGAAAACTTTGAGTGGAATGCACAAATTAATAAAATAATTATGAAATTAAGGTCAGTTATAGCTCAAATATACAAATTAAAAAAAATTGTCACAGAAAAAACTTTAAGAAATGTATATTTTGCTTTAGTGCATCCTTTCATAATATATGGAAATTTAGGATGGGGTTTTATGGAATCTGGTGCAATGACTAGTTTAATTAAAATGCAAAAACGGGTTTTAAAGTCAATGAAAATAGGAAAAAAATTTGAAGAGGGTGAAAACGTGTATGAGTATTGGAAAATATTACCTGTTAATTTACAATCAAAGCAATCCTTAATTATTGAAAAATATTTTGATGTAACTCACGGGGAATATAGAGTACATAATTATGAAACTAGATTGATTGTTAATGATCCACTTTTTACTCCACATAGAATAAACAGATTTACTGAGAAAACTTGGGACTATATAGTTCCAAGGTTATGGAATGATATGCCATCTAATTTAAAAAATTTCGAGTCTAAAAGTATAATGAAAAAATATATAAAAAACTGGTTACTTTCACTAATAAATTAGTAAAACTTTTATATAATAAAAGTAAAAAAAGGTTATTTAAATTCAGTCTTGTAATTTAAATATTTATTTTTTTCAATGTTTAATATTATTATGAAGGAAAAAAAAAATGTAATAGATCCATATGTTTTTATTCATAATCTTTATTTTGTTGTTTCTATTTTGTTCTTATTGTTTTTCTTGTGTCATACACTAATTATTAAAATATTTCAGTTAATATATTACAATAACTAAAGTGAATTAAAAATTTTGTGGAAGAAGATTGATGTTTAAAGTATTTTATTTTATTATAATTATATTGTTAATTATGTTGTTGAGAATTAAAAACAAAATCACTGTTTTGAGCTGAAAAATGAATAAATAATAATGTATATTATGAACCGGCCGATAGGATTATGTAATATAATCTTGGCTGGACTGTATTGTATAATATTGAAAAAATAATAAAAAAAAAAAAAAAAAAAAAAATTAGCTAGATTGGTATACTGAATATTTTAATATTGTACGAGTTTAATTTAACTTATCGTTTAAAATTGAATTACATTTTATTAAAAGTCAATAAATCTGTCAATTTTTAACAGTAAAATAAAATTTTATCGTAAAAAAAAAAATATTAATAAAAATCTTTATTATAGAAATTTTATTACTAAAAATGTTATTAAACATTTTTTGGTTACATAAAATTTTCTTGAGTGACGTATGAATACAAGTTTGGAATATTTTTTTTAAAAAAAATCATACACCCACATGCATGTCGCGTTTTATAATGAAGAAATTCTGTCAACACGAGCTCATAAAATGTTTGTTATAAAATTTATTCCATGAAACACGTGCAAATATGTTGTACTAAAATATGTCTTATACCATTTAACTATACGATCACTTGCACCGACAAAAATGTAACTGGTGAAATTTAATTTAACATTATTATGATCCTAATAAAAAAAAAAATAACAAAGTCATTTCATGCATTATCGTATCCTTTTACAATAAATTCAACAGTTCAACAATAAATTCAAACTACATCCATACAATTTTTACAGTTTTTTTTTATTGTTTTATTGAGCAGAGTAAAACAAAATTGTGGGAACGAAAGTAAATTTTATAACAAATAAAATTAATTTTCGATAAAAACTTCTAATAAGTAATATTATAAGCGACAAAAAAGTAAAGGAAAAACAAAATCAAATTTAATCCTAGGTAAACAAAAAACAGAGTTTGAAAGTACCATATAGGTATGATATTTTTCCGACTGTAAAATGGCTATGTAAAATATAAATTTAGAAAAAAATGTTATACATGGTAAAAAAATGAAAGAAGATTCACTTGTTATATTATACATTATAAATGAGCTCGAAGATCAAACGGGATTAAAGACCATCTTCACTACAGATCGTTATATCAGTGAAATGAGATAAGAAACTCAACTTTACCTGCATTGATCTTTAATCCAGTATGATCCGATTTATATATAATATGACTAAAGAAAAGCAAAATTTTTGGGGGTAGTTTTGAAGAAAATTAGCATGATTGTCATTAAATTTCCCAAATACACCGACGTCTTTGGTAACATAAGTTTTCTTATTTAGATTTTAACACAAATGTAATTTGCATAGTAATAATAATTGAACAGTCGTGATTGGCATCGGATTTGTTGATTACAAGTGGTCGCTCCTTAGTTAGGTTTAATTGAGTAGTAGTCTCAGGCTGACCTGTTGCACGGCGGGGGGTAATCACATAACTCCACAGTACGTGCCGCATCGATCCGCGTCGTACTCATGACATAAAGGTCATCATACTATGTTATACCATTATAAAATGAGCCTTCCGTATCGTTAAATAACTATTAAATGGATTATATTCACGCTTGCTTACTGCGTACTAACTGAACATGAGAGTATTACATTATTTTGTGTTTATTTTTTTTTATTGTTTCTGTAGTAATCATTTGTCACATGCAGAGAGTTATAAATGTATAATAATAAACCGAGTGTTGTAATAAAAATTATATTCAAACAAATTATAAAAAAAATTATTATGATAATATTTAATCAAATACTAGGGGTGGGGTGTAAACTCGCCTACGCTCGTTTGGTTTCAAGTCTTTTAATTAAATTTGTCAGCATCCGTTATATATGGAATTAATGAACTGAAATTTGCCTGCATGTGATGTGAAATGTTTGAAGATATTGTATTATGCAAACTTCCATTCCATTTTGAAGTATGGGGTTATTATGTGGGGTAATTCTACTGACTCAAGAAAGATTTTTATTTTGCAAAAAAGGGTAATTCGAACAATGTTAAACTTACCCTACCGTGAATCATGTAAAAAACATTTTCAATCTCATTGTATTCTCACATTACCATGCATTTTTATTTTAGAGTGTGTTTGTTTTGTTAAGAGTAATTTTGATATTTTTCATAAGGAGAAAGTCCATGACCATAATACTAGGAATATAAATAGTACTATATTACCTCCAAAAAGCAGACTTAAACTTTTAGACAAAGGTCCTATGTGCTCATGTATTAAAATCTACAATAAACTTCCTGTTTCATTAAAAGATATCTACACATATATAGAATTTAAAAACGCTGTAAAATTGTTTCTTAATAAGTATTGTTTTTATAGTGTAGATGAATATTTGAATGCTAAATTTTGACAGATTTGGATGTGTAAAAATTTTTTTTTTCTTGTTGTTTTGTGTGTGTGTTAATATATTCTTTGTTCTAAAATGACGCGTCTTACCCATGCATGATACCATGTATTTTATGTGTGTACCTTGTATTTGGAATGAGATAAAAAATAAATAATAATTTATGTTGTCATCTATATAAGTATTCAGTACGTGAAATCATAACGGTATTTTAATGCAAAATGGACAACCTACATGAAATTTTTTTATTACAGAAATGAATTGAAGGTACCAAATTATGCTACTCTGATTTTTTCCAGATTTTTTTGAAACCCAGAACTATTTTTAAATAATTATTAAATGTGCTGCCACGCCCCCTGGAGGCGTCAACAGGCGTCTCTGTCCTATCCTTTTTATTAACGATTCAGGGGTGCCAGCTTAAATTACAGAACGTTCAATCATTATTTAAAAATAGTTGCAGGACCGGCAGGACTCATAAAAATCGAAAACAATTCAGAGTAATTCAGAGTAGAGGTGGAGCGTGGCGTTATGCATTGACCGGTTCTCGTTAGATCACTGACGTCAGGCTACGTCAAGCGTGGTTAATACTTGGATGGGTGACCATTTCAAGTATAAAAAAACGCCGCTCCCTCCCTGGGATAAATTCGTCTTGCTTTCCACCCAGTGCAGTGATGCACTTCCAAATCTCTCAGCCCTATGTTGACAGATATTATAGTGTTTTAAAAAATTAGCGAAGATGAACAGGCTCAGATAACGACTCAGACACAATTGTTAGGCCCCTACTATTTTATTATTATTAATATTTATTTTATTTAATAATTTTTTAAGGGGTTTGGGGAGATTCGAGTTAATTATTTTCTTAGCGTCCGGTCGTGATCGAGCGAGCAAGGCAATGGGCTTACTCCGGACACTGCCTATCTTCAACACAAAGAGGTAACCAGTTGTAATTAAACCTCGTAATGCTATGATGTACCGAACGCAAATTGCCCCTGAAAGTAGGCAACCACAACCTACATGCCCTTGAAAGTATGCAATCTGCATTAATTACACCTTAATTTGATACCCCCCCTAGACCTAATTGGGAGATGATCCGAGCATTATTTACGAAAATATTCGTTTTTATATAAAGTTATTATAAGTTACCCCTAAAGGTAGGCAACCTTCACTTACATGCCCCTGAAAGTATGCAACCCGCATTACTTGCACCTTAATTTTATAACCCCCCCTAGACCTAATTGGGAGTAAATCCGAGCATTATTTACAAAAATAATCAATTTTATATAAAGTTATATTAATTAAGTCACACCTGAAAGTAGTTTGCTTGGAATGTGCTACCATGGCATCTCCATCTATGGGAAAAATATCGAACTTCTGAATGTCTACAATATCTGTGCTCACGTGATTCCATTTGCGGGCGGCCACCATCTTGAAACGATCTTACGCACATATGCGCGCACTTGTGCGGATATTCGCATGCGCATTTTCGCGGACCAATCTTCGCGCGAATTTCACATCACTGCACCGAGCAGTCAGATCCCCTTTCGCAACGTTGCCTCTAAACAGAAGCAGCCAATGGGATGGCAGCAGTCACACAAAGAAAGTTAATAATTTCTGTGGTCACGTGATTCCATTTGCGGGCAGCCACCGTCCAAAACGTCTCGTAACTTTTTGCCTTGCATCTTAACGTATCCAAAAACCCAGATGAGAAGACGCGAAGACACGAACTCGGAGATTGATCAGCTTTCCCGCGGAGGCACACCACCCGGGGAAAATCCGCCCCCGTCCCCCGCCCCCAAACGTGGACCTTAGTGCACGTCACCCTCCCCTGGCGGCCCCTACCGACGACCCCCCCAGAAAGTCTCGTCGAGTTCCGAAGGGGGGAAGGGGTCTGTCAAGCCGATCTAGCGTTCGCCATATGAAAAGCATTGGAAATTTGGGGTTTTCAAAGTGCTTCTTAATATATAAGATTAATGCTTTGTAAATTATATGCCTCAGTTTTCTCAAAACTGGTTGAACAGATCCACTTCAAAAAAATTAAGCAACCTTATTGTGGCGAGCTTAAAGACACAGGCCTGCAAGTCTCATTAGAATCAAGGGGTCGTTTCCGAGATCCAAATCAACTGAGGTCAATCCTTAAAAAAAAATGAATAACAGTAGCCGTGTGCGTTCTTTAATTCAGTTGAGTGAACGTTTGACCTCAACAGAATCAGAGCGACATTAATCAATAACGAGAGATGTTGATTTGTAGATTGGCATGTGCCTTCCGTTGAAAGGGGGAAAAATTGTAAAAAAAAAATAATAATAGTTCAGCATCGTTTCATTGAGATGTAAAAATTCTCTCTCTCTCTCTCTCTCTCTCTCTCTCTCTCTCTCTCTCTCTCTCTCTCTCTCTCTCTCTCTCTCTCTCTCTCTCTCTCTCTCTCTCTCTCTCTCTCTTCTCTTTCTCTCTTCTCTCATCATTTAATATAGTTAATATAGAAAAGGTTGTTTACAATGCGGTATACTTCAAACAGGGAATATAACTCTGTATGAATAATTGCTAATTTAATAATAATTTTAAAATGAACTCCAAAAATTATAATGATATACAAAATTAATAATTCATTTCAGTCGAATTTTTATATACAATGAGTAACATTCGAGATAAATTGATGAACAATTTTATGGTAAATAATTAAATTGAAAAGTATTCATTAGCAATATATTTTATCAAAAAATATAATATATGTATATTATATCGTGGTGCGAGGGTCTGTATTATTAAAGCCAAAAACAACATTTATTGATTAATTATTACTTTTATCAATTTAAAAACATACAAATAAAATAAAACAGCGAAAATGTAAACAATTGTATTAGGCGCTTGCGTGTGACATCAGTATGACCTTGGATCGGGAGTTTCAACAGTTGTCCGCCAGTCGTCGATGGTGGCCTGGTGGAGCTACGCAATGTATAAGCATAGGACAAAATATTAAAAAAATTATTTAAAAATATATAATAAAGAAAAGATTCTAAATTCTGAGGTGAGCAAAAGTTTGTAAATTTTATTTTAAACATGTTGTTCACATCACATTATTTATTTTCATTTTAAATAATTTATATAATGTATTTTTTTAATCTTTTGCCTGCATGCAGAGTTCTCTACCGCTTCCACCAGAATGACGGGCTGCGCGCGCATGGTTTCACTCAGCCCCTGTAAAGTAGACTGATTGCGTTGCTTATGCAACCGCCTTATTGTAATTTCCATTGCATATAGGAACTGCAATTTTTATTAGCAAAAATAAACTTCATTGATCGTTTCGTTCAAACATAAATTACTATATGTACACATAATGTAGCACAAATTTATAAAGCTAGCGGCTGAAATTGCATCCTCATTAATAAACCGGAGATGAAGATAATTAAATGCAAAATGTCATGGCAGCGGTGTTATATTATAAAACTCAGGATAAATTTAATATAGTGTATGCTTCCTCATTTTCTTGTGCTATTATTTTGTGGTTATTATTGTAAAGTTTGTAAAATTTGATGAATTTACATGAAGTTCATAATATTATAATATAGTGAGTTTTGAAGGTTTTATTAAAATTAAGACTAAACGATTGACCTCAGTTACAAACCGGAAACGGGAAATTTCTGTCGAACGGAATCGAATGAAATAAATTTTAAAAAGTCGAGGATGCTCTAAAACTTATAATCGCCTATGGTTTGAGCAAATTCAAGGGGGCGGTTTCCTCACAACAGCTCCATTTCCGGTTTCCGTCCATAAGGCCAATGTTAAACTTCTGCCTCAGTTTTCTCAAAACTGGTCGAACAGATCCACTTCAAAAAAATTAAGCAACCTTTTATTGCGGCGCTGCAAGTCTCATTAGAATCAAGGGGGCCGTTTCCGAGATCCAAATCAACTGCATGAGGTCAATCCTTAAAAATATACTGAAAAGTTAAAGAAATAATATTTGACACTCCACTTGATGTTTTTTTGCCGGTCTCTAGATGATTTTAACGTATTTAATGTTGAAATTAATTAAAATTTCCTCACTTTAATTTGAAACCTTATATTATAGTTATGAACAATTTCTCTTTATCTATAATTTTAACAAATGGAAGATTACTACCAGAAGTAGAAGGCTATGAACTTTTTATGAAAACTCTAATTCTATTCAGAATGGTTGAAATTCCTTATATAAATCTAGTTTCTAGCTGCAAAAAGTTTTAGGTTTAATTCTGAACTAGAAAGTCGAGGCGCTTCCGGTTACTTTGATAATCTTTTATTTGTTGAACTGTATTCCAGACAAATAATTTTACTGATTGACGTGTTCGCAGGTCGATCCGCAACACTAAATGGAGCCAACACACCGTGATTGTGGCAGTGGTGAAGCGAAGGTGAGCCGCAAAACTTCTGCCCACTTTCCACATTGCATCAGTGTCAGAAATATTAACATTCTTTTTAGTAGTTCAATCTGCAAGTACAGCTAGGAACGATCAGAACGTTTTAATACATTTCATGTGAGTCAAAATGTTATGATGATGAGAAAATATTCTAGCCGAAATAAATTTCATCTTTTACGCTCTCTCTCTTTGACTAATTCCCTCCTATTTTGCACTATTTTAGAGAGAAAAAAAAAAAAAAAAGAGGAAATAATCTGAAAATGAAATGTGTTTTTTAGGTGAAAAAAAAAAGGCGTTATAAGAATAGGTTTAAAAGATACAAAAGATTAGTCGAAGACGTAAATTTTCAACCAGGGTATCTAAATCAAATTTATTTATTCACATAGAAAGAAGAGAATGTAGGCAAATAAAGCATTTTGATTAGCCTATAATGTGTACAGTTTTTAATAAAAAGTTAAGTTAATTTTAACTATTATTTGTATACAAATTTACAAAGTTTTTTCAAGTTTTTATGTTGTTGAAAAGACTTTTTTCTTTCTTTCTTTCTTTTTTTTTTAATAGTTTGAGTTTCCACCATTCCATGCACATCTCGCCTTAAGGATAGACAAATTGTTCATCATCCAAATAGAGTGCATAATAATATTCAGCAGGGGCACGGTGACGTCATCACGTCTTGCTGAACATGTTGCTTAACCTCATGCACGGCGAGATGAGAGACACGATAGACATTTTTTTTTCAAGGATACACCCTTATGAGCTTGGAGTTCGAGCCGGGTTTAAGGGAGGAAAAGGATGATGGCCACGGTCTGATACGCGTCCCATCATTTGCTGAAGTGAGACTGAGGGAACTGTATAAAACCTCCTTGTTTGAGTGTATTTTCAAGCTTTCAAGTGTAATTTTATTACGTTCGTGTATTTGAAGATAAAGGCATCGTATAAGGTCCACAGACTAAAGATATTTAGGACAGCGTCTATCTATGTGTTTGCTTTTCCAATTGATTAAAAAAAAAACTATTTTTAGATAAATTGATTATTTGATCAAACAATATTCATATTTTACAAATGTTTGCAATGTTATAAAATATTTTGTCAAACATCATCATTGTTTATTGAAATAGTCTGAATGAATTATGTTGATTACAAAATTCTCTTTGAAAAAAACTAACTCCAACAAATTATCATGTGATAATGTGAAGCTGAATAATGCAAAATATGGACAAAGTTACATGATTATTTATAAAACAAATACAAAATTGCGTCATTTTAGTAAAATTAAATTAGCGTAAACAAATGATAAAATGTTGAACTCTGAAATTATTTCTACTAATGGTTTGAGTTTGTGTAACTTTTATTATAAACTCATTTGAAGCTTTATTAAAAGCTCATAAACAAAATGACAATTAGTGAAATTGGATTAATGAAGCTTTATTGCTACATAAGTGCTTTAGAAATTTATTAATATACTCTGTACATTACAATTCTGAATAAAATATGTTATATCATATCGCTGGTGATAAGAAAAATTAGAATATATATATATTCATCTTTTGCATTGACACGACCGAAATCAAAATCAATAATCAAAAACTGTTCCCCCCCCTCCCTTAACTGAACTCTATTATAGAGCATTGGTCATAATGGTGATTTTGGACTCTAACTTCCCTCTTTTTTTTTATTATTATTTTTTTAGCACTGCTTAGGATTACAAACAGGAAGAGGGGGGGGGGATGAAATGGCCTAGTAATTTCATCACATTTGCCTAATTGAGACTGAGAGAACCATGGAAATCTCAATCAGGATGGTCAGCAATTGATGAGGACTGTTTTTTTTTTATTGTAAATATATTGGGGGGATCTCAAGCAACTGACAATACGTAAACTAGATCAAATCACGCGCGTCTTCTAGTTTTTAACAATACTAAAATTGTATATTAATAAATACTTACTTTTTATAATTTCATAACTAAAATTAGTATATCGAAATAATCCCCCCCCCCCTTTTTTAGCTCTTTCAAGCGTACATGTAAAGATAGATCATATATAAAATATAAATCCCATATCGATCTATTTATATTTAATTATTTGAAATCATCATCAAATACATGTTACTTACTCCACTGTACAATTCTGATTGAAAATTGATTGGAAGAATAATACACTATTATTCATAGCAATTATTATTTTTTTTTTTTAATTAAAACGTGTTTTTATCTCATATTTTTATCTTCTGTTTTAGTTATGCCGAGCGCGAGGATTCTTCCGTTTTACCCCTTCTAAAAGCTGGCTTCACAAGGGTATGTTTCTACCTCTCTCGTATAAAAAAGCCTCATTGAAGAAATATTAATGAAATAACCCAGTTTCATAATATAAAACAGGAAAAAAATGTAATATACTCAGTTTATATTGCAGGTTATACGTCGTACTAAATGCTATATTGCAAATTCTCTAGTACAAGTATGAGAATTCATTTATTAAAGATTATATTACGTATATACATTGCATATATATATCTGCAGCTATGCAACAAAATTTATCTTCTGCTAACGAAGTATAGTACGGTGAAAGATAAAATTCAATTTGTGTCATCAGATTTTATATAAAAATAAAGTTTGTATTTCACGGCAACTTAATTTACTATAATAAGCTTCATTTTATATATTCATTAATATTATAAAATGTAAAATGTCGCATCGCAAATGTACATCAGACAAGAAAATAGTTTTCCTCTTTTGCTGCCAGTGATGTAATTACATAAAAAATATATTTTTATTGCTTTTTTATAAACTTATTTATTAAATTTATTCTTTCTGTAAGTTTTATTTAAATTTAGGTTTCTGTAAAATATTTCACTTTATGCAAGAAAAATAATACGCGGAACTTTAAGATTACAACAAATTTATTTATCTAATCGGACGAAATATAAATGGAGGCCACAGCGTAATTCAAGGACATCAAAACACCGAAATAATGCATAACATTTATTTTTACTTGCGATAAAAACAAACAGAACTAATGTGAAGTTACGTGTGTTTTTTTTAGTTAGCACCAACGTTCCTTTATACCAGGTTAAGACACGCGTGAATTTCGTACGTCGCGCGTCATTTGTTCAGTTTCTTCAGGACCCATTGCAACGCGAAATTTCAAAATTAGCATTGCATGATGGGCGCATTCAAAGTTTCGCGGCACGATATGGGTCCTGAAATACTTGAATCTTTTTTTTTTTTTTTTTTATTTCACAAAATTTTTACACAATAATGTCCAGCCAATATTATTATATCATAATCTTAATGGCTGGTGCATGAAATACAAAGTGTTTAATTTATTGAAAGCTCAAACATTAACTTTCTATGTTTTTAGTTTCATCCAAATAAACATTTTAAAAACATACAATCAGCATGAGAACAAGAAGAATACGTACAATTCATTATAATTATGTATATATTTTTTTATAAATAATTATATTACTTCAGAAAACTGATAAAACAAAACAACGGAAAAATTTCTATCACATATATTTAAAACAAACAAACAAAAAATTGAAAAATAAAGTTATTTTGTTTACAATTATTATATTTCTGTAAGAAAAGAAAAAGTTAGAAATCTGAAACGAAAGAAAACTCTAGAACATAAGAACACAAGATAACTTTAATATTATTATTATCTTTTTTAACACTGTTATTTTTGTTCTATACATATCATTATTATTTAAAATTATTTAAAATTGCGTTAACTTATCACGGATATTAACCAATTTTTGATATATTTTTTAACCAAGCTTTTACATTCTAAATTTTTTAAATGTAAAGGTAATTCATTCCACAGCCTAGGCAATATATATACTCCCAGGTTTTCTCACTGAATCTATCAACTCTTAGTGGTGTAAATAGTGGATCATTAAGAATAAGTCTGGTATCATAATTATGAATTCTATATTCACCATGATTTACATCAAAATATTTTTCAACAATTAAAGATTGTTTCGATTGTAAATTGACAAGTAAAATATTCCAATATTTAAACACATTCTCTCCTTCTTCAAATTTATCCCCCTTTTTCATTGATTTTAATACCCTTTTTTGCATTTTTATTAAATTTGTCATTGAACTTGATTGTGTAAAACCCCATCCTAAATTTCCATATAATATAAATGGATGTACCAAAGCAAAATATACATTTCTCAGTGTTTTTTCATTAACAATTTTTTTTTAATTTATAAATTTCAGACATAACAGATCTTAATTTCATTATAATTTTGTTAATTTGCGGGTACCATTCAAAGTTATCATCAATGATTATTCCAAGATATTTATGTTCTCTAACTTGTTCAATATTGTTACAAGTACAGTCTTGTAAAAAATTATGTAGACACATATTATTATGAATTATAATTTTAATTGACTCATTTTTTCTCAAGAATTTGTTGTAAATATGCATAACTTTGGTTTTATTTGTATTAATCACTAATCCATAATCATGAGCCCAATGTGACCAATCTGATTGGCTAAGCCCTTTAACATTGGTCAAATCGGTGGCTTAACCTGTATAAAGGAACCTTGGTTAGCACCAACTGTTGCATAATTTAAAGGGGTATAAACGGTATAAGCGATTGAGATTTATTGTAAACTGAATTTCAATATTATAAAAGTCATGCAGGTAGATTAATGATTACATGTAGTTGATTTTCCTCCACAAAAAAATATAAAAGAACATGATAGATACACAAGATATATTCAAGTTTATTGCGAATTTAAAGTAAACAAAATCTATTTCCCGATAAAATATCATGACGTCACAATCGGGAGACAAACTGCAATTTTTATTGTCTAGAAAGTTGAAAAAAATAATGTTCTGAGGATGACATAACTTTGGTCAATAATTTTTGTTTTGTTCATACACTTTTATATGCTAAATATTTCCTTTATTATTTTAGTGGTTCGTGGAGTGCCACAACGCGGCGCTGTGTGTCAGCGAGTTGGTGCAACTGCAACATAGCGAGGTGCACCCTCGAGTCCAGCTGGCTACCGCACAGGCGCTGTACGTGGCCCTCGACAAGTGCAAGGACTTGGTGCACGTCACCGACAGCGCACACAACCTTCAGGTGAGCGTGACGTCACACGGAGAACAGTCGGAGATCAAAAGGTTAATGTTTTAACTAGACCTGAAGTTTATGGAGGGAAGGTAACGAAGGTAACCCTGAATTTATGACTAGTGTGACTTTGGTAAAAAGGAAAAAAATTATGATATCTTACATTTTTTTTTTTTAATGCAAGTAAATTTTACTTCTTATCACTTACTAAAAAATTGGAAGTAATAATTACACTAAGTTTATAAATAATTCTTTACCTAGAGTGAAAGTTATGATGTTAAAAATATCATTGGGTTTTCCCCTTAATTTAAGGTTAAGATAACACGCCCAATGTTAAAAAAATCCTACACATGAAAATTATGAAACGTCTTAAAATGTTCTCCTCTATATCAGTTTACATCAGTAGCTATAATATCAGGTATACAAATTCGTTCCAATTTTCACGTTATGAATTTTTAAAATTTGACTAATTTAACATGGAGAGCTGCAGGGGGGTCTTCAAATAACTATATACCAATTAACCTAAACTTAGCCTAAGACTGTCTTAGCGCAACAATGAAGAATACACTAAGACTGTCTTAATTTTAGGATTGCTGTAATTTGTGTTATTTGAAGACCCCCTGGTACCTTACCCTTAAAACGAGATATTGTGTGTCAAAAGTTGCCAAGAAAGTGTTGACACGTTGATATGCCTGCAGTACTTGAACCGCTGTTTTGACACGTTGGTATGTCTGCAGTACTTGAACCGCTGTTTTGACACGTTGGTATGCCTGCAGTACTTGAACCGCTGTTTTGACACGTTGGTATGCCTGCAGTACTTGAACCGCGCGAGCGAGAGACTGCTGGGCTACCGCAACGAGGAGCTGATGGGACGCAACCTTCTGGAGGTACATCAGGCGGAGAGTGTCGAGGTGATGATGCAGCAGCTGCACCGCGGACACGAGTGGGAGGGTTGGCTAAACTGCAAGCGCAAGACTGGAGACACCGTGAGCCTCAACTGTCGTATCATCCCCACATGCGTGGCGGGCAGGTGAGAAAAAAAAAAGTTATGTAATGGACAACCTTCATGAAATTTACTTATTTGAGGTCTGTTCGTAAAACCTGTCCAGAGTACACTCTCTGCACCCAATTTACTTTATGTCCATGTGCATAAGATCGATTGGATGCAGAAAGTATACACCGAGCAGGGTTTACAAACAGACCTTTGGATTGGAGTATCACAATTTTTTTCAGATTTTTTTTAAGGTATAACCTGAGAATTTGTCTGTCAAGGTCAAGAGGCGTGGCTATAGTGGCAACACTGTTTGCATTGGAATACGCATAAATTTTTAGGAGGGGGTGGTGACATCAGTCCTTGAGAACGTTGCCACATTTCTCATCACATATAGAAAACGATCATCGCCACGGTTCAAAATATATGAAAACAATTCAGAAAAATAGTCTAAAAAATTAGGTTTTAGTAAAAAAAAAAGTAAAAGAATCTGTTGTATAGTTTTTTTGCAATGCTAATTAACAAATTTAACATTGGAAGGATACAAAATTCTCATTTAAATAAATTAATTATAATTAAACCAACGGTTAAAAAATTCCGAAAAAATTCAGAGCTAATTTGACGATTGTTGTGAGTTCACCAAATTAATTTGAAGAAAATCTGTTGTAGCGAATTTTTCGTCCAAATTTCTCAGGTTAAGCCTTAATCCATAAAATTGGAGAGAAAGACGCTGTGACGTCATAGTCATGCAACGTCTTTCACTACAATGCTTGCGTGCTAAATATTTGCATAACCATTAACGCACATCGTTTTGCATCATAATTTTAAGGGTATTGGATGGTTCTGAAACATCTGAAAATATGGAAAATAGATTCGTTATCCAAATATGTATAAAAAAAATCAAGAAGGTTGTCCATTTCTATTTAATTAACGAATTCTTATCATCTGCATAGCTATTTACTAAATCATTGTTTATGTTAAATTTTTAAATTCAATCACGACATATTGCTAAAGTTTTTTGTAGATAATAAAATATGAAGTACAGAAATTTCAAAATATGATACTTTAAAATAATTTAACAACTTTTCATAACAACTGATCAAAAATCCACTTCGATATTATGGAGGAATTATTTTATTTTCGAAACAAAATAGATAGATTTTCATGTATCAATATATCCTTGAAACTCGGAGTGATACAAAACACAGTGCGAGAGAGGCACAAACGACAGCATCAGATGAAAGAGTATCTGGTAACAAAAGGAATAAGGTGTCACAATCTCGCGTCTGTGTGGTTTGCATTGCAGCTCAGTCAGGCGACACATTGGCGTGGAGGTTTTGGATACAGAAATCAGCTGTAGTTCAGACTATATGTTATATAAATTGCCCCTGAATTGTAATATCGAATATCGAAACTAACAAGACACAGATATCTCTCTTTCTCAAGGTCGTAATGTTTTATATTTTACTCGATTCTCTTTCATCCTCTCTCTGTTGTTTGTTTCTTCATGGGAACGTGAACTTTCGTTCTATTCCCATCCCAATGTTTTTTTTGCAGTAAGGAATTATAATTGCTTTCTCAGACTCTCTCGTTTATCGATTTGTAAGTTTTTATTGTTTTAAAGTTTGTAGACTTCACAAAAATAACAAACTCTTCTAGAACTTATAGACTCAAACTTTGAGACTTCATTGTCACATTATTATAATATCTACTACAGCTAAAATATTTTTATTCATTTTAAAAAACGCTAGGTCGCGGGTCTACGAAGGGTAGGGAAGTTGTTGGTACGTTACTTGAGACGTGTTACAAGTATACCCTTGATCTGAGTTCGCAATTAAAAAAATGTAAAACAAAATACGGAAAGAGTTAAGATTTGCATCAAGGTAAATTTGAACGAATATAGAGATAAGAAAATGTCTCTTACGCAACAAAAATTACAATGAAATTATATTGTTTTGCGTTTATAAGTTTTATGTTTTATTTTCATTCAAGGAAATAGAATTTCTCTGACAAATGAGACACATATATATATATATTATATATATGTTGGCATCCGGACGCGAATTTGCTTCGGACGCGAAATTTTTGTTCCCAACGCGTTGGGATCATTCGAAAATTCCAAGAAGCGAAATTCGCGTTCGGAGCATCGCAATTTTGATCCCAACGCGTTCGGAACAAACGAGAATGATCCCAACGCGTTGTGAACAATGTGAAAAACGTCCAACGCGTTCGGAACAAAATTAAGATGTTTTTTAATGATTTCCATGACGCGAAGTTGATGGCGAGAAAGTCAAACTCATTGAAATTTAAAATAGGATGAGTATCGCGGTTCGCGGTGTACATTAATAAATTAACAACGTAATACTTTCGTAATATGCTAATTAATTAATTGAAACTTAAGGAAGAACAAAAAAATAGGGTCGTATTATGAAAAAGAAAACAGCACTTACCTTTCAAAAAAGCACACAAAATATAAAGCATATAAAAATAAAATATTATTTTGCATAAAATTCAATATTGTCTTATAACAATTCTTTTACAGCAGTATAAAAAACACTTCTCTCCATAATTATTATTTTTACACTGCAACGAAGAAACATTTGTCCATGTTTTTAGGCATTATAAACCAACACGACAGCACCGCACACGAATAAGAAGTGAAATGACTTTTTAAATTTACATGCTTGACCTTTGTAATAAACCGTATCCAAATATAATCAACAATTGAGTACCAAAGGTCACTAGGATATCACTTATCTTATTTTTTTTTAATTGACAATTACATAAAAAAATAAATTTACAAATTTCATGTAAAATTCATAATGAATCATGTCATTTCATTTTGCAAATTGAAGAAAATTTAATCTAATTTAATGTGTAAAGGTGCTTTCACATATTCGAAAATCGCTACGGAGTTTCGTAGCAATGCCGTAAGCCTTTCACATATTCTTGTTCGTCTGCGGCAGCTGCGGTGGAAAATCATGTGAATGCCGCAGCAAAATCAAACTCATCTTGATTTTGCTACGGAGTTTCGTAGAACGTGCCGCAGAAGATCGCGAGGTGCTACGGAGCACCGCAGCAAAATCAACACATTTGGAAAATGATCGTTAATTATGAAGTTGAAACGGTTAACACTTCGTTGCAGTGTAAAAATAATAATTATAGAAAGAAGTGTTTTTTATACTGCTTTAAAAGAATTGTTATAAGACAATATTGAATTTTATGCAAAATAATATTTTATTTTTATATGCTTTATATTTTGTATGCTTTTTTGAAAGGTAAGTGCTGTTTTCTTTTTCATAATACGACCCTATTTTTTTGTTCTTCCTTAACCCATTAAAGCCTAGCGATGCATTTTAGCATCGCAAAACACTCCCGGGCAAAAAAATATTTAAAAATAAAGTTACGATGCTATATTGCTAAAAACAGTCAATAACTATTTGCATTGACACTATAGATATGCTAATATATCAATTTTGATTTTTTTAAAAAAATTGCCCATCAGACGCTAAATCAAAGTTGGGGTAAAAATTTTGTTCGCCTTCTGCTCAAAGTTATTTTGCAAATATTTTAATAACTTTTTTAAAAATTGTAGTAAAATTTTCATTCTTATATGAAAATGCTCCCTACATACTACACTTTGAAGTAAAAAATCAAAAAGTTGGTTGACATAAATATTTTGGGTGATATGCCGTGTCAAGTAAGAGTGATGCTAAATTGCATCGCTAGGCTCTAATGTAGTCAATTTCTGCTTTTTTGCTGTTTTGAGGTTACGACCTCTTACAGTCCAAAAAAGTTTTTTGGGGGATCTCTAATGAGTAGATCCTTCTGTTTTATGTCAAAACAAAAATTCAGAGGGTCCCAAGTGGGCCCTAAAGGCAAAGGACCCACTTTGACATCACTTATAGAAACAAAATAAAGTGTCAAAAAAGGCAATGGCTATTCAAATTTGTTATATCTGTGTGTTGAATATAATTTTTTATGTTACTTGGAAGCATATGAAGGGACTTCAACGGGTCCCAACAAGGGGTCCCAAGGGTCCCAGAGTAGTTTTTTGCTCCCTATTCTTTTTATCATTGTAATTGAATACCATATAGGAAGTATTATTTGAACTTATATATGGCTTTGCAAGTCCCAAGATGCAAATTGCATGTTGGGGCCCATGCAGGGCCTCATATGAGACCCAGGGGCCCATAATACTCTTGCTCCTATATTTTAGTTTGGTATTTTATATATTTTCTAATGCGGTCCTCAGTGTCTTTATTCCAGTAAAGTTTAACCCGTACCCTCAAGCTAGCGATAATTTTGTAAATATACAGTTAGCTTGAAAAAACGGGTCACCCTTTAGTAGCGCAAAAGCAATGAGCATTACATTAGAAAATAATCAAAGTATGTAAGATGCCAAAATACAATATAAGAGCAAGCGTATATGGGTCCCTGGGTCCCATGAGAGACCGTGCATAGACACCGCCATCATGTTCATATATACCTTGCAATGCTAGCTCAAAAACAGTACACTCGAGTGTATTGTTTGAGCTAGCATTGCAAGGTATATATGAACATGATGGCGGTGTCTATGCACGGTCTCTCATGGGACCCAGGGACCCATAATACGCTTGCTCTTATATTGTATTTTGGCATCTTACATACTTTGATTATTTTCTAATGTAATGCTCATTGCCTTTGCGCTACTAAAGGGTGACCCGTTTTTTCAAGCTAACTGTATATTTACAAAATTATCGCTAGCTTGAGGGTACGGGTTACACTTTACTGGAATAAAGACACTGAGGACCGCATTAGAAAATATATAAAATACCAAACTAAAATATAGGAGCAAGAGTATTATGGGCCCCTGGGTCTCATATGAGGCCCTGCATGGGGCCCCAACATGTAATTTGCATCTTGGGACTTGCAATGCCATAAGTTCAAATAATACTTTCTATATGGTATTCAATTACAATGATAAAAAGAATAGGGAGCAAAAAACTACTCTGGGACCCTTGGGACCCCTTGTTGGGACCCGTTGAAGTCCCTTCATATGCTTCCAAGTAACATACAAAATTATATTCAACACACAGATATAACAAATTTGAATAGCCATTGCCTTTTTTGACACTTTATTTTGTTTCTATAAGTGATGTCAAAGTGGGTCCTTTGCCTTTAGGGCCCACTTGGGACCCTCTGAATTTTTGTTTTGACATAAAACAGAAGGGCCTACCCATTAGAGACCCCCCCAAAACTTTTTTTGACTGTAAGAGGTCTTAACCTCAAAACAGCAAAAAAGCAGAAATTGACTACATTAGAGCCTAGCGATGCAATTTAGCATCACTCTTTAATTGTCAATTAAAACTTCAATTAAAATTTAAAAAAATTAAAATTTTGATTTTTCTCACTTAGAGACCTAATACTTTCAAATTATAGCAAAAAAAATTAAATTTGAAACAAAATATTAATTCAGGCTCTAATGGGTTAAGTTTCAATTAATTAATTAGCATATTACGAAAGTATTACGTTGTTAATTTATTAATGTACACCGCGAACCGCGATACTCATCCTATTTTAAATTTCAATGAGTTTGACTTTCTCGCCATCAACTTCGCGTCATGGAAATCATTAAAAAACATCTTAATTTTGTTCCGAACGCGTTGGACGTTTTTCACATTGTTCACAACGCGTTGGGATCATTCTTGTTTGTTCCGAACGCGTTGGGATCAAATAATTTTGATCCCAACGCGTTGTGAATTTTGCTGAAGTGCCCAACGCGTTGGGATCAAAATTGCGATGCTCCGAACGCGAATTTCGCTTCTTGGAATTTTCGAATGATCCCAACGCGTTGGGAACAAAAATTTCGCGTCCGAAGCGAATTCGCTTCCGGATGCCAACATATATATATATATATATATATGTATATATTGAACTTGGATTTAGAAGGTTAACTATACTTGTCTTTCCAAATCCAGGTTCAAAAGTGATTTGAAATTTTTTTTTGTTGGTGTAACTGAGGCTTAAAAATTGAATTCCAGGTGGGCTTGGATTTAAACCTGTTTGATCTGTGGCGCCTCATATATATATATATATATATATATATATATATATATATTAGACGTCAGTCTAATAAGTGAGAGTTATCGCCTGAAAATTTCCAAAAGTGATATAAATTACGTAGTTCCGCTTTTATTTAGCAATCGGAAGAGGAAATCAGTGGAAAATGCGTAAATTTATATATATATATATATATAAATATATATTTATATTGCCTGACAATGAGCACAATTCTCGAAGGAAATTATTCAGCTTTCTCACCAACCACGTTTAGCTCCAGCCTAAATCATTGATTCATCATTGATTCATAACGAATAACGAGGTTAATAAGAAAGCTGGATAACTTTCTGGACAACTCTTTCGGGAAAGTTATCCAGATTTTACACTAACCGCGGTTAGTGTCATTAATTTAAGCTGGAAAGAAACGCGATTAGTGAGAAAGCTGGATAACTTCCTTCGTGAATCGCGCTCAATACAGTCAAACTCATTTATATATCAAGCAAACCCCGATTACTTGAGGTACCCCCAAACCTCCACAGAGATTTTGACCTTTTGTTAACAATATTCTCCATCCTCGCAGGTCCCCCACGCACTTTGTATACATCCAGGAGCCCCCGCCCCTTCTGGCAGACAAAGCGCTCTCGGATACCGGCCAGAGCGAGGGGTACCCGCTACCGCGAGGCAGTCTACGCTCGCTGAGGAAAGGCTCTTACGACATCAAGTCTCTCAACAGCGACGGTCAGTAGCAGCCGTTGAGAAAGAACCGACAAAGACGAAATAAAATATTAATTTTTTTGCAAACATATCAGAAACATTTTTTTATTTTTTTGATAGTTGTATATCAGAGAACTGTGCTTGGATTTCACTTTGAATACAGTTCTTGTATATCAAAGAGAAATAAAACCAATATTAAAAAAATGTCAACAACAATACTGTATTTAAGCAATTTAAAAACTTTCATAACCATATGATTGTTAAAATAATATAACTTTTTCAAAAAAGGCTATATATAAACTTTTTACATTTTAATCTCAAGGATGAAGGTTTTCTTGCTCACTCAAAGTTTTTTAATGGACGTCAGTCTAATAAGTGAGAGTTTTATCGCCTGAAAATTTCCAAAAGTGATATAAATTACGTAGTTCCGCTTTTATTTAGCAATCGGAAGAGAAAATCAGTGGAAAATGCGTAAATTTCAATTTCCTTGCATTTTCAAGCGTGAACTCTCACTTATCAGTGACCTAAAGTCAAATTGATTTCAAATTCCTACCATGCAGAAGTGTCCGAAAGTGTAAAGTTTGCAGTTCTTCTGTTTGTAATTAAGTTTTGAAACTTTACAGGATAGTTTGACGTAGAAATATACTGATCGACCTCAAATTTTTTTATATTGCATGGAGAAATGGATAGAGCGTGCAAAGTTATGCTACCCTGATTTTTTTTTTTTCAGATTTTTTAGAGCCCGAGAATTATTTTTAAAAAATTATTGAAGGTTCTTTTTGTGACGTCACGAGACGCCGCTCTTTAACAAAAAGATATAGGACTTGCCGCCTCGTGACTTCACAAAAAGGATTTTCAATAATTTTTTAAAAATAGTTGCCGGTCTCTTAAAAAATCTGAAAAAAATCAGTGTAACATAACTTTGCACGCTCTATCCATTTCTGCAATAAAAAAAATAGGTCGATGCTACATTATGTGTAGTAGTATATAACGCTGAAATACGAATAGAAAGAACAGAAACCTTACACTTACGGCTACTTCCGGAAGAAATATCACGTAAATTTGACTGTACGAGTGACATTTTTTCTGATATTTTGGTGTGCAGGGTCTCAGGTGATCCGGCGCCAGAGCCTCGCCAAACTTCACTCGCTGACCATCGAGGCGCCCATCACGCGGGTCATCACGCTCATCTACGCTGCTCAGGAAAACTCGCCGCCACAAGTCGCACAAATCCTTGATAAGGTGAACAATAAAATTGACTAATTAGTATTTTATAACTCGACCTTAAATTTTCTATAAATGCCTTGTACGATTTGGCTATCAATGGAATTTAATAGGAAAAGAGTGCAAGAAAATATTCTGATTGTTATTAAATCATGTTTAAATTTGCGTCTTTATGTATTGATGATATAAAATGTTTTCTAAGATTAAAAAAAAAATAAAATCCTTCATCCATGGTGATAATATGCGCCCGCTTCTCAATATGGAGTATCGACCTCAAATTGCTTTATTAAATAAATGGATACAGGACGCAAAGTTCCTCCGATTTTTGCCTGATTTTTTAGAGTCCACATAGCAGCTATTTTAATTTTTTTTATTATTATTATTTTTGTAAATTTTATGCAAATATAAAATTATATATTAAAAATCCTCAGCTGCAATTTGTAATAAAAATTAGTTTTTAAACTTTTGCTCAATGTTTATATAATTTCATTATATATTTTTTGTAATTAAACGTGAAATAATTAGCTATATTATAAGTTACGTAATTAATTGTGATGTGATATCACGATGATTTTCTTATTTCAGGTTGTTGAAATTTTACGTACGACTGAGCTGTACTCACCACAGCTGATGCAGGAGGAGAAAACAAGGACTGAAGACCCGGTAGCCACGGACCTGATCGGTGCCCTCTTGTCGGTATGTCCTTATATCCTGAGAGGAAGAGCGTAGTCTAACCAAATGGTATACCAGCAGCAGGGGCCGAAGCCGCTGTCGTCCGCGCGCCGCAGCTCTAGCGAGAGCGCGGTGCGAAGGGAACTTCATCAGGGTCCGCGAGCTTCACTGCCGGCAACACACGCGCCCGTGCAGCTCAAGGAACTACTGGACACGGCCTTCCACTGGGAGTTCGACATCTTCCAGCTAGAGGACCTTACTACTAGCAGGTCAGACTTGTTGGGGGCATGAAATTAAATTATCAATAAGCAAATAAACGCATTTTTAGACTTGGACTAATGGAGTACCGACCTCATTTTTTTTTATTGCAGAAATGGATAGAGAGTGCAAAGTTATGCTACTCTGATTTTTTTCAGATTTTTTAGAGCCCGGCAACTATTTTTTAAAAATTATTGAAAGTGAAGAAAAAGTACCGCCTCTTGCCGCCTCTCTTAATAAAAGATAATAGGACCCAAAAGGGACGTGAATTCGAACTCGACCTCGCCAAAACTTTTTAGCAATACTTCCCGGTCCCTAAAAAATCTGAAAAAAATCAGAGTAACATAACTTTGCACCTTCTATCCATTTCTGCAATAAAAAAAATGGAGGTCGGTACTCCATTCTTTATTGAACAAGGTATAATCATTCCCTTCAGGCCTATAGCGACCATTTCTGAATTTTCATTGGCTTATTTTTTCGTTCTTGAAGCGACCTCCTGTTGTCTAAAAAAGTTAAAAGGGTTTTTTTGCTTGTTGTTTACAAATTTCAATAATCATTTTTTTTTAAGCCAATCAGAATTCAGAATTGGTTGTCATATATACTACGGAAGATAGAGGATAAGCCAGATTAGTCCTGTTATAGACGAAGTGTAAACACTGGGTTGGCAATATTTACTCTCATGATCTTGTTGACGATTCTTTGCATAAAAATTAGATTAAAAAAAAAGGTTAATAATAATGTTCATGACATAACATGTACTCGAATCTTCAATGAAAATGTCCTTACCAATTAAAAATATATTTGGAAATTATTGAAAGTATTTTTAATTTAAAATTCATAAGTTAGTTTGATAATTAAATAGTAGCTCATTTGCAATTAAAATTTTGATGATTAAGTGGAGAAGCTGACTTTGGGCTAACTTTGGAAGAAGTACTTAATAATAACAAGAAAAATGCATCCATAATTGTGTTTTCATTGCAACGTAATTCAATTGCTTTTGTACATTTGTAATTTTCTTCTAATATGCTCGGTTAAAGAATTCGTACTTCCTTCAAATCAATAAAATCACTGCGAAAAGAAATGATCTGACGACTATATAATTAAACACAAGTGCTTAAAATTGATGAATAAAGAATTAAAAAATTATGTATATGAAAATTTAGAAGTTGAAAAAAATAAAATAACGAAGCAATCAGTGAACAAACTTCCGCTTGAAGCTGTGATTTTACATTTTTCAGATTTCAATTTATTTTTATTTCGTAAAGATTAAAATTTTTAATTTAAAATTTGTAATTTACAAAAATTTACACCTGCAGAGCAAATAATGCGCATCCCCTCATTTTTTTAGAAAAATCTTCCCCTTTAAAATCTTCATCTTCGCTGGAGTACGAAATTGAAAACGTTGAAGTCCCACAGGCTTTAATTCTAAAGTCATTTAATTTTTCTTTTCTAATAAGGAACTGAGGAAATGTCAGTTTAATTACAATAAATTAAAATACTTTTAAATTTTCAAATATTTTGTTATTAAGTTTTAATTGATTTTGTAATCGTATATATTTGAAAGGAAAGTTATAAAAAAATAAATTCAAAAGCATTTAAATGAAAACGAATTTGTTAAAAATATATAACATTAATATATTAAACTCTGCTTTGATGGTTAATTAATATATTCATAGAATATATTTATTACGTACGTGGCTTATAGCTTTAATAAAATAAATTCAAAGCCATGTATACATTTTGTAGTTATATTTTGTTTTGTGCTAAATTGATAGTCGAAGTCCATTTATATTGTATAATTTCACTCTTTATTTAAAAATGTTTTAAAATATGATCATAAAATATTACGTAATAAAATTATGATTTTAAAAAAGTTAAAGACAAACTGTGACATCTGCTTTTTAATCAATAATTAATGAATTAATTAATCAATAGAAGATCTGGAGTATTTATATCAATATTTCTACATATATTTTTTTTTTTTTTTTGAACCCCCTAACACCTTTAAAATCTTACTGCAAAAAGCTATAACGTCATAGTCAAGCAAATATTTAACACGCAATTAAAAGCAGATCCGTTGCATGACTATGACGTCACAGCGTCTTTTCACTTGATTTTGAGGGTGTTAAAGGATCATAAATATCTAAAAAAAATAGTTGACAACACATTCGAGGTATTTTATTTATGCAACATAATGAATTTCATGAAGATTCTGAGTAACATTACTTCTTTTAATGCCATGCACTTGTTTCTACTAGAAACTTAATCAGGAGCGAGTCGTTTGTAGCAATAAAACCTTTTCAACCCTATATATAATATATTTCATGTTTATATATAATTATGATTTTGTATACTTACAATATACAGCATTATAGAAGTTACTTTATTTTATATATGTATATATATAAATAATATATATATATATATATATATATATATATATATATATATACTGTATTTAATATTCATGAAGCTCCTTAACTTTTTTAGGAATGTCTTGTACGATTTGACTATAAATTATAGAAATCAATAGTAAACGTGTAGGAACATTCAATAATTTGATTGTAAATTAAATCATGTTTAAAGATTAATGTCAGTCTGCTTATATAGTAGATAGTGAACCACTCTGAAAATTTCAGCAAACCTTCCTGACATCATGAAAAAATTTTCCATGAAATTTTCGAGATATTCAGCATTGAAATTAGCATTGTTTTAAATGAGGACTACTGTGACTTTAAGTCAAATCAGTGTCTTTTCACACACAAAAAAAAATTAATTATACTCAAAATCTACATCGAATTTGTAGTTTTCTTACATCAGCAAACCAATATTTATTATATTTTGTCCTTTAATTTATGGGCTAAAAATATTTTCAGTTTATTATCGGAAAATATAATTGAGCTGTGACATACCAACGTGACTCTCTTTGCAGGCCCCTGGTGTGGTTGGGCATGACTCTGATGTGCCACTTTGAGGTGACGAGGACCCTGGGGTGTGACGAGGCGACACTGCAGAACTGGCTCACCATCATCGAGGCTAACTACCACAGCTCCAACACGTACCATAACTCGACGCATGCGGCTGACGTGCTGCAGGCCACCGCGTGCTTCCTAGAGAGGGAGCGAATGAAGCAGATTCTCGATCCCGTAGACGAGGCCACGTGTCTCATAGCCGCCGCGGTTCACGACGTCGATCACCCGGGCAAGTCAAGGTACGGAGAGTCAGCTGTTCCAAGGTTCACGTGATCTATGTTTTTTGATGCTGAGAGTCGTGGCGCGATCCTGTAATCCAGCTAATTAGTTACATGAGGTATGTTCGTAAATACACATACAGAAAGAATTAATTATTTGTGATGAACCTTCTGTACATGAAACATAAGGTTCATCACAAATAATTGATTCTTTCTGATTGTGTATTTACGAACAGACCTATGATCAAACCTCAATTTTTTTTTAAATTAAGTTTTCTTATTATTTGAAAATAGATTAATGTATGATTTTCACAAAATATATATATATATATATATTTAATATAATGCTAAACAATATTATTAGTATTGCTGCACCACTGTAACATAGCAGCTAATACATTTTTTTTATCACTTACCAATCTGTAACAATTTTCATACTGTAATTAAAGCAAAAAACGTACAACAAAGCTGTGTTTTTCGCAGTCGTACCAATTTACTACAATATATCACCAAGGCCGCTTTTTATATAAAGTTTGAAGTTACTACTGCTTTGTTTGATTTCTTTTGTATATTAGGAAAATGTAGAAATCAATATTTTTAATAAAAAAAAAATGCAAAGTTTCTTGCAAATATATATATCTGTAATTGCATGGTGTATATAATATATAGAACTAATAAGCACAAACAATCGTGCATTAATAGTTCTAAATGATGTAAATATAATTAAATTAAGTAATGTTCTTCTGAAGTAATAAAATTCAAAATTATATATTCTGATTTAATTTCATATTAATTTGTGGAGTATATTAATTAGCCTTACTGTGTAGAAGATTGAGTTACTGTGATCAATAATAATAAAATTATTACATGCTCTTGCAGTGCGTTCCTGTGCAACTCGGACAGTGACCTAGCCATTCTGTACAATGACCTGAGTGTCCTCGAGTCGCATCACTCAGCCCTCACCTTCAAACTCACCATGTCCGACGACAGGGTCAACATTTTCAAGGGTACGTTCAACAAGAGAAAGTTAAATTTGCATTTTGCAGATTTTTTCCCCTGGAAAGGATCAGTGTTACATACTTTATGAATATAGACACGTTCGTAAAAAAAGTTATTGACATCGCGCTACTTTAAAAATAATATTTGGTACCATGTCTTTTTTTTAAAATTATTATCTCTTTCATGGACCATAAAACACTTATGGTAATAATTTCAGAGTTACAGCACAACATTCATATAAAAATTTCCGATCTGCCTATATATATTAATGTAAAGTCAGATCGTCGGCAACAATATGTTTTGAGTTTTGTGAAGGAAACGTCACAGTCGATACTGCTTTTCTTATCACTCAAACTTTGATGCCAAAAGTCTTTTATGACGTCACCCATAACGCCCTGTGCGGTACTTTTTAACCCTCTTCGGCACAAGGTGGTTCGTCCTCCAACTGACCTTGTGGTGATAATTTCAGGTCTGGAGCGCGACATGTACAAGGTGGTTCGGCAGAGCATCATCGATATGGTGCTGGCCACCGAGATGACCAAACACTTCGAGCACATGGCCAAGTTCGTAAACGTGTTCACCAAGCCTGCGCTCAGGGACGAGGAGAACTGCACCGGGGAGGTGGGTCTTAACAACGTTATGGAATGGAGTACCGACCTCAATTTTTTTTATTGCAGAAATGGATAAAAGGTGCAAAAATATGCTTCTCTGAATTTTTTTCAGATTTTTCTGAGACCGGGAAGTATTTTTAAAAAATTATTGAAAGCCCGTTTTATGACGTCACGGGAGTTAATGTCCTATATATCCTTTTCTTAAGGAGAGGCGCCTCGTGACGTCATCAAAATGGACTTTCAATAATTTTTTAAAAATACTTCCCGGTCCCAGAAAAATCTGAAAAAAATTCAGAGTAGCATATTTTTGCACCCTCTATCCATTTCTGCAATAAAAAATTTGAGGTCGGTACTCGATCTATTGTGTATTTTTTTTTATAACATGGTGTAATCATAATGGTATACATGGACTTGAAGTGATCATACATCGGAGGTTATAAAAAACAATTTTGTGAAGCATCCAAATAAATATATTGCTAATTTAAAAATTAATTGATGATGTGTGACAACGTAATGGTATATAACTTTATATCGCTGCTACGTTATATATAACTTTCGTGAGTTTCGTGCATATTATAGATACAAAAAAGCAATATTAATTGCTATTATATTGCTATATAAACCACGTGCTCTAAACATAATCAAAGTATATGTTATTCATTTTTATATATATAATATTATATTATATTATATTATATTATATTATATTATATTATATTATATTATATTATATTATATTATATTATATTATATTATATTATATTATATTATATTATATTATATTATATTATATTATATTATATTATATTATATTATATTATATTATATTATATTATATTATATTATAGCGTTAAAATGTATAAAAAACACACACAAATATTGCAATGCATTACGTAATAATCTAACTCTTACAATATTGTATTGTATTGTATTTATTTATTTTTCAAAAAAAAAAAAAAAAAAAAAAGGATTTGAAAATAAGTTACATCGGATTGTCATATCTTATAAGACTGCGACTTTCCATGATCGTCCATTGACGATGATTGTTTCGTGTCGACAGACGACGTGCGAGTCCCCGGACATCAGCCTGCTGACGTGTCCGGAGAACGTGGCGCTCGTCAAACGGATGCTCATCAAGTGTGCTGACGTGTCCAACCCCTCGCGGCCCCTCAGACTCTCCGTCGAGTGGGCCAAGCGCATCGCCGAGGAGTACTTCAACCAGGTGAGCCCTAACTCAACAGAGAGGAATTGGCAGTTATATGGGGGGGGGGAATAACTTTGCGATGCATCATTACAATGGGGAGTATCGACCTCAAAATTTTTTATAGCAGAAATGGATAGAGGATGAAAAGTTATGTTACTCTGATTTTTTTCAGATTTTTTAGGAACCGGGAAGTATTGCTAAAAAGTTTTGGTGAGGTCGGGTTCGAACCCACGTCCCTTTTGGGTCCTATCTTTTATTAAGAGAGGCGGCAAGAGGCGGTACTTTTTCTGCACTTTCAAAAATTTTTAAAAAATAGTTGCCGGTCTCTAAAAAATCTGAAAAAATTCAGAGTAGCATAACTTTGCACCCTCTATCCATTTCTGCAATAAAAAATTTTGAGGTCGGTATGTTTTAGTACCCCTTTTGAAAGTATGCAACTTTTTCAGCAAATAATTCCGTATTACGGCGTAAATTCAAGTGTCAACAATAATATATATATATATATATATAATATATATACAGTACTATATTTATAATTATTATGTTATATATGTGTTATCAAGGAAAAAAAATCATCTTTCTGATAGATGCTATTTCTATGCTTGTCAGTATGAAATTTAAATAAAAATTTCAATTCAATCTATCTTGCACAGTTGAAAGAAAATTATAAAAACTCAAACCACCTCCATTTCATCTCAGAATAAAAAATTGCAAATTTATTAATAACTGTAGAATGAAGTAGGACAAATTGCATAACTTTTAGGCGCATAAAATTATTGCTAATCTCATTCAATGTTAAATGTGTTATTACAAGGAAAAAAATTACAAATTGGACGATTTTATAAAAAAATAAAAAAGCTCAAATAAATAATATGTATATATTATATATATGCATGATTAATGTATTTGTGACGTACATTCTTGCTTCAAATGAAGATGAATAATATTTGAACAGTTCAGCAATTCTTCGAGTAATTTAAAAATGCGCGCTAATCCACTCTCTTTTGTTTTGCGACTGCAGACTGACGAGGAGAAGATGGGTGGTCTGCCAGTGGTGATGCCGGTGTTCGACCGACTCACGTGCTCCATCCCTCGCTCGCAGATTGGCTTCGTAGAGTACATCATCAACGACATGTTCGAGGCATGGGAGGGTGAGTTTGGGTGATTCAGCCAATTTTACAAATAAGTACGTCCTTTATATTAAAAAAAAAAAAGAGATCCTCAACAAATCAATTGTGCGATTTTTTTTTTTTTTTATTTCACTTAATATTTACATGACATTGTACCAGCCAGGGTTTAAAATAACCCTGTCGGCTGCTACGTTCAAAATCTTGTTTCTAAAGGTACATATTGCAAACAAAAACAAATATTTCATACATAAATAATAATAAATAAATAATACTATACTGTATTTTTTTCTTATTTTATAGATAATAAAAAAAAATTAATTAATATTAAAATAAGCACGAATACACGAATACAGATTATTCTGTTATGTATAATATGGTCATTTAACATGATATATTTTATGTAAGAAAGAAAGTAAAACGTTCTTTTCTTTTTAATTATAAAATAAATATGGAAACCTACAGTTCCTCACTAATTTTGCCAACTTGGTAGTGTCATTGAATTAGGCTGGCACTATATAACCGCGATTAGTGAAAAACGTGAATAAATTTCTCGAAAACTCTTCCGTGATGGAAACGAAGTGAGTTAATTTTTTTTTTTTCAGTTTTTATTTATTTCTGATAATTTAACTATAAAATTCCTCGATATCTTTCGGTTATTAAAAAAAAATAAATCAGTTTAAAAAAAATTAGGATGTAAAATCACTTTGTTGTGTAAAATTCCGCAATCGGCAGCATTCTGTACAGCCTATAACTGAAATGAGATTTGTATTTTTATTATTATTATTATTTTTTTTAAAAATAATGGAAGTCATTCATTAATATATATATATATATATATATATATATATATATATATATAAAATTTTTAAACATGATGCAGGTCATAGCCCTTTGGCAGAGGGCTATGTGCAGGTCTAATAAAAAATTGAAATAAGAAATTTCTTTCTTTCTGATTATATTACCAAATTTTATGATATAATAATGAAGTATATTGTTTTGTTTCAGCATTTATTGACATGCCTGAACTTTTACAATACCTCAAAGGAAACTATCAATTCTGGAAAGAAAAGGAACAACAAGGTATCACAAGTATTCAAGATTTTGTGTCTGTCCAGGACACCATTCAGGAACATGATGAAATTGGAACACCCCAGGCTGCTGGCAGTGTGTGATGTCCCAAAACCAACCCCCCATGTATGTGTGACCCCTCCCTCTTCTGAGCTGTGCTATAGAAGTAGCAACCGTATCCCTCCTTTCACTTAAATGTGATGTGAACTGTTTTACTATATTATTATTACTATCACTCAAAATGTTCGAGTACAATTTATATAAGTGACCTATAAAAACAGCTGGTTCTGTTTTTTTAGGATTTATGATTAGAGAGAAAGAAAAAATAAATGAAGAAGATAAGAAAATAATAATTATATATCTATCTATATACTGACTGTTTTATTATTATTAATGATAATACTATATAATATAATATATTATTGTTCATAATTTTAATATTAAAATTACATATTTTTTTTTTCATCTTCCAAAGAGACACGATTTTTAGTAAAAAAGAACATATATTATAATATATATATTATATTATATATATAAATACACATTTAATTATATAAAACTGTTCAAATTCTATTCTTGTGTGCCAAGCTTTTTATTACTGGTAATTATTATAATAATTTAAAATAAGAAAAATGGAACAAAATTCTTGATGGCAATAGATGTTATTCATGTTTGTAATTAGTAAGTTAATTGTGTTGACCCTGAAAAAAATATAATATATATTGTTTTAAATATAATTTAAATAATGTAAAAAAAAAAAAATTAATTAATGTATTGTAATTTTCTTAAATAAAAAAATATATTGTTTAAAATATGATTTAATTCATGTAAAAACAATTAAATACAATTAATTCATTGTAACTTTGTAAGCCAACAATTTTCTGTCCAAGAAAAAAAAAAAAGGCGCTCTGTGATTGGTGTAAATTGTAAATGTATGGATGTCAACAAAAATATATTTGATGTTTGTGTTGTCCGTTAATTAAAAGTAAATAAAACTCGCACTGAAATTTGAAATTCAGGAATTGAATTGAAAATATTCTTTAAAGGAGCGGAATGGCTGTAGCTTTGGTATTTTTATCATTTTATTGATGACGTTAAAACGTGTACCTAAGAAAATATCATAACTCTTCTTCCCCTTCTTCTTTTAAAATTTCCAGCGAATAAAAATTTAATTTATTTTTAGAATTGCACTTAAAAATTTCACGCTAGCGCCGTAAAAGAGACAGTGACAGTTGAATATTGCAGCAATTAAGCAATTATCACTATTAATTTAATAAAATGATAAAAAATAAAAATTTGAAGCCGTTCCCCTCTTTCAAAATAAAATATGTGTAAAAATATGTGTTACTTCTATTTAACAAACAGGAATGTAAACAATTCAAAATATTTAATTTTCTTTGCTATCTGAAAATCTATTGTTTAATTATTTCAGATTTTTTTTTTTTTTTTTTTTTAGTATGGCCATAATCAGTCAGGTACTATCTTGCCATGGATAATGATTAAGAAAAATATTTAACTTTTTTTAAATGGCCTATGGAAAGATGAATTTGAAATAGATGGTACAGCTTTATTGGTATGGTATTGAAATAACAATTAATGAATTAATTTTAATTTGTAAAGCAAAAATGCACTTGTTTATGATTTTTTTTAATGAAATTTCACTAAAAGAGAACAACACAAAAATATATGATTTCAAAAATGCAAAGAAGCAAAGAAATTAATTGCACTAAATACAATAATGCATTATATTATAATTATATAAATTTCTGGTATAAGGAAAATGTAAGTGGTTTCAATGAAGCTTAAAGTTAAGGAATAAAAAGAAGAAAACAGTTATTACTAAACACTAAACACTTTAATGTCACACAATATTTGTCAAGTATATTTAGGATAACGTTTAAATTATTCATCAGTATTTTATAAGTGAATTCTCTTTACTAAAATATTAATATATGAAAATTTTAACATAATTATGCCTATAATTAACATAATTATGCCTATAATTATCAATAAAAATAATAAATAATTGCAGCCTGCCAAAAAAACATTTCATAAAATATAAGAGCACAAATTCGTGTCTTATCAAATTTTTAAAAGTATATTCGTGGATATATATTACAAAAAACAAAAATAAAATAAAATAAAATAAAAAAAAAAAAAAAAAAAAGTAAGAGTAAAAACTTTATTCAAGCCAATTTGAAGTGCCTCGTCTGACTTTTCCGTTTATTTTATTTAAATAATTTCTATTTAATATCTTATTTAATGGACAACTTAAGAAACAATTTAATTTTAATATAAGTTGGTGCATTTTTGCAGATAAAAATAAAAAAAAGGGTGAAAAAAGTGGGACAATATTTTGCTACTTGTTTACAATAATTCTCTATAATCTTATCAAAAAAATCACTGTGCATTGTTTCCTTTGAATTAAAATGTCTGTGTTGATGAACTATTGGTGTCTTCTGGTATTTTATTATTCTCCTTTCAGTTATTTGTTGCTTAAATTTAGTATTCTCTACCCTAGAATAGGAATAGAGCTTCATTTGAAATCTTTGTTTGCAACAATTTGCAATCAAAATTTGAATGAAAGCCAATATTACACGATACAATTTTTCTTAAATATTATTGTATGCAATCTTTCCTTTCAAGAAAACCTCAACTCCATTTGTTTGTATGGAGATGAAATTTTCTTGCAAGGAAAAACTGTGTGCAAAAATTGTATCATGATCGTATAATACCGGCTTAAATTTGTGTAATACCGGCTTAAATTTTGAATTTGAAACATTAAAATAAAAGATAAAAATAAAAGATTTAGTGTAGTACAATAATTATAGTATATAATTTTGTGGAACATTTGATATATTTTGAAAATTAAAAGCAGTTAAGTTGATAATTACAAATAGACAAATAGTTACAATAGAGGCTTCAAGTCAGCTGATTTTGCGGTGTTCCCAACATCCCATCCAAACCTATGTAAAATAAACACTCAAAATTGCTTTTTCGAGTTTTTCGGCATTAAAGATATTTTTTAGAGGAAAATAAGTTTTCATTTATTTTTTAGAGGAAAATAAGTTCTTGATTCATTATCAGAAGACCTCTAAAAGAGGAGGGGGAGGTAGGAGATGTTTTCAAATTAATAGTTTTAATAGTTACTGAGAAAAAATTCAAATTTTCTAACATGGTGGCTTATGGAGAAAATTTTCCCGCCGGGGAACACTTGAAGCCTCTATAGTACCAATGTAACTAAAGGCTGTATTACACAACACAATTTTGCATACAAGACAATTTTGCATACAACTTTTCCTTACAAGAAAATAAATTTCATCTCCATATAAACAAATAAATTGTATCGTGTAATACTGCGCAGCTTAACAAATGTACAGTATAACAGAGAAGGAGGGGGGGGGGGGGATTAACATTGCTGTATATAAGTGTGACAAGAAGTAAAACATACCATACAGTACTTATTTTAGTAATTAGATATTTAAAACAAAATAATTTTGTTTCACTAAAATTTACAAAATACTCTTTAAGGAATATCAAGGTCCCTTATTGAAACAGGTTGCTTTAACAATAAAAATATTTAAACTGCTCCCCAATCATATTCAAGCAATTTAAACTCACCAAAAAGGGTTCACCAATCAGAAACAAATTAAGTGACAATCAGTACTCATTAAACTGCAAAATTTCTAAATTGACTCACCCTTGCAATGCTAATTTTAAAATTATATTATGGAATTCCTACTTGGTATGAAGAAACCTTGGCACAATTACAATGGGAAAAATAATTTATATAAGCAAGAAAATACTAGATGAAATTAAATAAACGTTTTGTGCAAAATGAACCTTGCAAAGTAATTAATATTCACTTGGTGTCACTATTTCTATAATATAAACTTTGGATAACTTCTCTCTATTAAGTCGAGGCTCACGAAGATGATCCCCCGAACCACTCGGAGCTCATTGCCCCGAAGAGAGCGGCTGCCCCCGACCTTACGAGAGCACTCGCCGAGGGGTCCACCTTGGACGACAATGACGTCTTCTTGTTCTGCAACAATCAGAGAGTCACACTCCAACTTTGGTGGGCTAGGACAATGGAGTATCGACCTCATTTTTTTTTTTTTTTTTTTTTTTTTTTTTTTTTTTTTTTGCAGAAATGAGTAGAGGGTGCAAAGTTATGCTACCCTGATTTTTTTTTTATAGATTTTTTACAGCCCTGGAAGTATTTTTAAAAAATTACTTTCAATAATTTTATTAAAAATACTTCCAGGGCTGTAAAAAAATGTGAAAAAAATCAGGGTAGCATAACTTTGCACCCTCTATTCATTTCTGCAATAAAAAAAATTGAGGTTGATACTCCATTCCCAAACAAATCTATGCTAGATGCACAAAACTCATCCAAATTCTCTCACACACTATTTTGTTTGCAAACGGAATATTAAGGGTTAATGTCAAGGGCTTAGTAGATGGTGATGCTCTGAAATTTTCAACAAACCTTCCTCACACTATGAAATGATTTGTCGTGAAAAAAAAAAAAAAAAATAGACCAAAATCGGTGATTTTTTTTTAGATATTTAGTATTGAAAAATAGCTTTGTTTTAAATGGGGACTGCTATGGTTTTGAGTCAAATTAATGCATTTTTTTTACACTTAAAAATTAATTTTTCAAAATCTACACAGATTTTTTTTTTTTTTTTTTTTTTTGAGAAGTAACATTAATCCTTAAAAAAGAAAATAACAAGCATGAAAAAATTATTAAAATCAAATGAAAATTTGAAGTAGTATTTCTTGCAAGCAACTAAACCTGAATCAAGTTATGCAACAATTCATCATGCAGGTGTTTTTTTAGGTGACATAAATCACAAAATGAAATTATTGTTTCAATTCTAGGTGTTAAACTTACTCTACTTGGTAAAAAAAAAAAAAAAATAAATAAAATACACACAAAACAAAATTTTGTGCTTACAATTTTGGCTTGGGATCAATAAAAACTTGATAAATACTGTAAAGAAAACAAATGGAATATATTGAATTATACTGATAGAGGAAATTGAAACAAATACATAGATAGAAAATATGTTATGAATATTAATCACACATCTCTAACGACTTTTCTCACCTTTGTTCTGTCGGTCATTACGTCCACTCTCACTGGTGAAGGGTTGGGGCGAGAGGTGGGGGTGCTGGTTGGGAGGGAGGGCAGGCCGGGGGTGGCCACAGGCAGCAGGGGGAACCAGGGCGCCCCTGAGCACAGGGGTAGTGCAGAGGGATCATCAGGGGAGGGGGCGTCGCTGCCCCCACCCACCCTCACCCCTGCCAACACTGCCATCTTGGCGGGAGGAACCAAACACCCCAGTAAATGCTGCAACAGAAGGATATGGCGATTGAGTGACTCATTTCAAGGCTAGGCGATGATGATCATTGATTGTAATAAAGTTAAAAATATGTTTTAATCTAATTTAATTTAATTAATTTAGTTTAATTTTTTTTTTGTTTTCGTTTAATTATTATTATATTTTATTTTAATTTTTTTATTTCAAATTGAAATATTGATCAATATTGATCAATATAATCTTGATTATTGATAATCTTGATCAATATTGTTTAATTCTTGAAGAAAAATTATTATAACATTATGCACCAGCTTATAAGATTATTAAGTTAATTAACTCTGCTGGACAGTATTTTTAAATTTGTGAATCTAATATTAATAATAAATAATAAAAAAAAAATTGAGATAAAAATTTAATTTTCAAAGAATTAAGATGTTACAAAGACGAGTTAATTGTTGTTGCAAGTACAATTTGACGTTATTGAGGCACACTAAATGATCTCACCTGCGTTCGTTGCACACTCTTCTTGATGTTAGTCTGCAGGTAGGGTTGGAAGACGTCAAGGTCAAAAGGGTCAATTTTGCTCTCCAAACTCTCACAAATATTCTGAGATTTATCCGAGAGAACCTAAAAGAAAAAAAATTAACTGGTTATAAATATTAAATTTAATAATAAATATTACCTTTACTTTGTTGATTTATTAAACACAAAAATGATTATATTAATTTTTTTTACAGCTCCAATAAACAGGCGCGGATCCAAGGGGGGGGGGGGGGGGTGATGGGGGCGATCGCCCCCTCCAAAAGATCCCAAAATACATTGAAGGTATTACCACCACCCACCCATCGCCCCCCCCTCTCCCACCCCAAAATTTAACATTGCGGGATAGGGCACCGCCCCCCCTCCCCCAAAGCCGCGGGCTGGATCCGCCCCTGCCAATAAAATAAGAAACTATCCTGCATATTGTCCTTTATCCAGAATAATTAATACAGTAAGCTATCTGCTTACCACGATTTTGTTACAATAACACGCTACCTGCTATTTCAGGTGCACAATTATGAGCTGTGTATAAGTTTTGTTTACAGCTCATAATTGCACTCACCTGAAATAGCAGACAGCTCATTATTGCAACGAGATCGCACATACACGTAGTTCATTACTCCAGACGAGTAATGATATAGTACTTGCAGTATTTTTTGTTTCAGATTAATTAATTTCCTAATTACGGTACATTAATTTTTCTTTATGGAGATTATGTATTCACGTCTCTATTACAGACAAAGTATATATTGTCTCCTATCTGTTCCATTGTCTCCATCTGCTGGAAAGGAGGATCTGCTCACCTTCGAGTCTCGTAAGATGAGCAGTGCCGAGACATAGCGAACGTCAAAGAGTGCTTGCAGGGCGAGCACTTGAGGGGCGTTCTGAGTGGCGCTGACGCCCTCGTAACTTTCCAGCAGCCGCAGCACCAATGCCTCGACCAACTCCTGGTGAACCTCCCTGAACAAAGACTGAGGTCACTACCCTGTTCGAGTACAAGGGTACCGTACATGGTAGAGGACTGTACAAGAATGAACAGCAGTAATAATTATTTTAAATTTTCTTCTCCTATGCATGTGTTAATTTAGCTTAAATCCATGAGGAACAGGTAAAATTTTCATAGCAATTCCAGAATTAACACTGGTAGATAATTTAACATTAATGAAACATAGTTTGTAACTCTGTAAGAGCTTAACAAAAAAAAACTTAGCATCATAGACAATTTTAGTACCAGATTTAGTACTTAATTTAGAAGAGGAGGAATTTGATATACTGTTAATATGGTACTAATATGGTGCCTTGAAATCTACTTTATTGTAGAATTAGTAAAATAAAATTGGTTCATATTTTTATGTAGTTTTACATAATATTTTTCACAGATTTATTAATAATATCTCTGGTACAGAGAGAGCAATAAAAGACACCGCCCCTTTACTTTGATCAATCAAGCCGTCTGTGCTCACCTAGGCAAGGCGTGCGGGGCTTGGGTATTGAGCTGCTGGCAGGCGAAGTGCAGGGCGCTCTGCAGGGGCAGGCTGGGCTGTGAGGGCACACGGATGTTGGAGCTGACCCGCAGCCCCGCCTCCCCCTCCTCTTCAATTTTCACCACCTCCCACTGCTGCACAGCAAAAAAGTGTCACTTAATACGTCTTTAGGGTGGGATGAGTACCAGTATTTAAAAATTGGATCAGAATACAATATTGACATGGTGGAAAAAAATCCTAACTGCATTGGTAAGCTAGAAAAAAATATTCTTACTTTATTTTGCTTACCAATGGAGTTAGGTTATTTTTCTGCTACCACGTCCATATTAAATTTAAATACACAAGTTAAACGATTTCTAAGTTTGTAGTTATAAATAAAACACAGTATTTAATGACTAAGCCTTTTCATTTTTTGATCCTTGAGCTATAACTTTTAACTAATTCGGATGAAGCGTTTTTTAATCAGCAAGTAAATTTACAGTGTCTATTTTATTTTTTATTTTTTTCAATCATCCCCCTAAAAATCATCAACCTACACGCTACTGTTTACAAAGGACACTTTGGTATTGTAATTTTGTAGCCAAATTGAAACCAAATTGATATAGAAAAGCTCAATCTTTACTCTTGCTTTGTGTAACAATGTTTTCATAGGATTAAGTGAACTAAAATTATAGCTTGAACTTAATTATGATAAGTAAAGAAAGAAAATGAACGAATATGAAAATATAAACAACAAACAATGTAGACAAGGTTCTCCAAGAAGGGTTGTAAAACTCACCGGCAGGGCCTGCAGCAGGGTGGCTGCGTCTGCTGAGAGGGGGAGGGGCGAGAGGGAGTTGTGGAGGCGAGATGCGAGGGCGAGGGCCCAGCACCGGAGCACCGACAGACTCTCTGCCTCGAGCTGTCGGCCCAGCGACTGCCACTCCACTCCCACACACTGCAGAGAGCCGAGAAGGGCAGGCTGGAATAACCAACATACCAGTGAACATTTTGATGACTTCATTGGTTAGTTTGCTCATTCTAATGCACTTAATGATTCATGTCACTAGTCAAAATATTTACTAATTCTATGTAGATGGTGACTCTAACGTACATACATACCATTATTATTACCTCGGCCATCCACAGATAGACCTCCACTGTCTATTCTTACATACTTATCTTGCTTCAGATACACTCATGATACTCTTTTGTCTTCTATTGCATAAAATATTTCTGACATGCCTTTTCTTCATTCTGCAATCACCTAGCTCCAGGCAACCTTTTTATATATATATATATATATATATATATATATATATATATATATAATTACAAAAATTAAATACAGCTCGACGTATTTAAAACCTATCACCGCAGGTGCTGCCACCTATATATATATATATATATATATATATATATATATATATATATATATATATATATATATATATATATATATATATATATATATATAGGTGGCAGCACCTGCGGTGATAGGTTTTAAATACGTCGAGCTGTATTTAATTTTTGTAATTATATAGTTTTTATAACTGAAATAGGTGTAAAATAGTGGCCTATAGTTTTATGAATATTAAGTGCACAGATTGGAGTGAAAAAGAACAAGAAAAGTGTTATATTAATATTGAAAAAGTGTTTTGTTTGAGAAGCTGCCAAATATGGCGGCAAACAATCTCTACTCCTGTGGAAATTTTGGGATGCCGTCTGCAATTCGGTATAACCATCACTTTCCACCTCCACCATGGGCACCTCCTACAACAGGCCAACCTGATCTACAGCATAACTACAAAGATGGCATAAGTATTGCTCAAAAAAATCTTATAGAAAAAGATGATAGTAAAATAATTGACAACAATATTTTTTTATCCATGCAAAACGACATAAAAAAATTACACTCAACTATAGAAGAAATTAAAAGTATCATTAGCAATAACACAAATATTAAAAGACATAATACTATAAATGAAAGAAATAATGTCGTGCATTCATATGGAGAGCAGCCATCTTTTAAGAGTATTCATAATCCTGTCGTTTCGCAGCAAGAAAGCTCGCAGTCTCGGATCAACGTGCAATATCGTGCTCGTCAGCGCACAGACGAATTCCGTCAACCAGTGCCAAGGTCAGCCCGGCCACCTGCACGTGGACCGCCGCGTCACACACCACGTCATCATGAGCCTGCGGGTATTTCTCCTCTGCCACTGAGAAATTTTTACTCACCATTGTCATCGAATGTAAACAACATTCCACACCGAAACCTACCTCAACGTCAACAAGCACCACGGCCTAATTCACGTGAGTTACAAACAAGAATTAGGTCACACAAAAACTTTAAATTTTCAGAAGAGAGAGGTGATTTGTTTGACTGTCCCCCGGGTATAGCTTTCGCCCACTCTACTGCAGAGGATCTGTGGATGGGACGTGGAGTCGCCTCTGTTGTTAAACGCAAATATGGCAAAGTCTCCTTTCTTAAAAGTCAGTTAAAAAAGAAGGGAGAGGTAGCAGTATTAGAAACTGAGGAGAGAATAATATTTTATTTAATATCAAAAACTACATCTAATTCTTTGCCATTTATGGAAGATTTACGATCATGCTTAAAAAATCTGAAACTGGCCTGTCAAATTCTTCAAATAAAGCAACTAGCTTTACCTCGCATAGGTAGTAAGCGTGATCGTCTACCATGGGAGCAGGTTAGAGAAGAATTAATTGATATTTTCAAAAATATGGATATAGCTATAACGGTGTATTATGACTGGAAACACAAAAAAATGGAAAAGAACGAGGAGCAGACAATTCCAAAATCCCTTGCTGGAGATTACGTCACAAAAACTTTAGATAATCCAGAAGCAAATGTTTCATTTAATACACTGACACCTCAAATGGCTCTCGAAAGCAAAATTTCAACCTCTCCACCTGTTACCCGTCCTCTTGTCGTCACACATGTTGCAGAGGACATTGTCAAGCAGGTGGTGGTACCGTCAGCCGACCAGCAGCAGGCGACATCCACTGCCCTGGATGAGCCAGTACATAGGTCGGAGAAAAACGCTTTAGCCGTGTCCCTCGAAAGTGGAGACAAGGTAACATCACCAGCAGCATCGGCGAGAGCGGTGGGGACCGCCACGCACAGCCCGAGCCGTGTCACGACTGGGATGGGGAACACGCTGCCAGATCGTGGTTTGTCCTTGCTCCCCAGTGCTCCTCCATTCTCCCCATTTCAACAACTCCATAATAATTTTTCCCCAAGTGCACCGAATCTCTCACAGTTCACACAAAATACTGGTGAGTCATCAGTTTTGTTATCATCTCTTTTTCCCGCAGTTGAAGACGAGAAAGAGGTTGAAAGGTACAATCAGGCAATTAAATCTGCTGATTTAAATAAATCAGCCCTTGATGAATATAATGAATTTTGTGAAAATACATTAGCAGATGATAATGGTTTTGAGCGTAATGATAATAATAGGTTTCAGCATTCTCCTGAAACAATAAATCAAAACCACCATCGTCTTCGACCCCGAAATGTTGCTCAAAGTCAAAATTTTTCCCGCAAAAAAAGTCAGATCAAAAAAATTTAAGGAATAATTTAAGTGTAATTTCAATTTTGCAGCTAAATATTCCTGGCTTTAAATCAAAATTAACATTATTTGAATCATTACTTGAATCTGAAAACACTGATATAGCGCTGATATGTGAACATGGGCTTAAGGATGATGAATTAAATACAATTGTATTTCAAAACTATAAGCTAGTAAGCTCTTTTTGTCGCACTTTACAAGTAAAAGGAGGGGTAGCAATATTTGCTAGAAAAGAGATGAATATTAGTAAAATAAACATAGAGTCAATAGAGTCATGTTTTGAATGCTGTCTTGCAAAATTAAAAATTAGTAAATCACAGAGCATATTTTTTGCATCTTTATATAGGTCCCCGAAATATTTCAAAAAAGGTGTTTTGTGTATAGAAGAAAAGAGTATTAATAAATTTTTAGATTGTTTCGAGGATATGTGTCTTAAAATTTTAGACAAATGTAAAATAAATGACAAAATAATATTAGGTGGAGATGTAAATATCAATATTTTGAAAACAAACAATGTCACAAATCGATATATGGACTTACTGCAGTCATTTTCTTTATATATTATAAATCAGCTTCCAACCAGAGTAACTAATAAAACTGCAACATTGATAGACCATATAATAACAAAAAATACAGAATTTGTTCAACAATATTTTAGTAAAAAAACTATTTTATCTGATCATAACTACACTGTTGTTAAATTCAAGTTTAGTTCAATTGATACAATAAAGCACAGTAAAATTGTTACTTATACAGTTAGAAATTTTAGCCAAGAAAATTATGAATACTTGTTTAGAATGTTAATTAACGAAAATTGGTTAGAAGTATTAAATCCTGAATTAAGTATTGAAGAAAAATGGGAAATATTCATTAATATATTTTTGTTTCACTTCAATGAAGCATTCCCCAAAAAAACAAAAAAAGTTGATATGTGTTTAAATAAGCCAAGTTGGATTAAAAATAATCCTCATTTGGCAGTATAAGGGAAAGTGTTAAAAGAATTATTTATAGAAGCAAAATATATTAATCCTGACTTGATGCCAGAGTACAAAAATAAATTAAAAATACATAAACAGAAAATAAATAAGGCAATAAAAGCTGAGGGTGACATTGAAATAAATAAAGCTGATAATAAAATAAAAGCTGGATGGAAAATTATAAAAAGTAAATGCACTCTCTCAAAAGTTAATAATAATAACAATAATTGCGTTATAGAAATTACAGTTGATGGTGAGCCAGTATCATCTCCTGCTGAAATAAGTAACATTTTAAATACCTATTTTGTTAAAACAATTGAAAATTTAATTTCTGAGAATTTTTCTAATACCTTTAAATCTATTGATAATCAAAATTTCATTCATTTAGAAACACAGCAAAAATTTGAATTTCAAAATATCGACTATTTTAAACTGTTACAGCATATTAATAACCTGCCAAATAAAAATGCGGCAGGACCAGATGAGATACCGTATACGGTAATAAAATACTGTAAAAAATTATTAACAGTTCCATTAACATTTCTCATTAATAACTCCATTACACAGGGAGTATATCCTAAAATTTTAAAAAAATCTATTGTCAATCCATATTTTAAAGAGGGTGATAAAAAATTAATAACTAATTATAGAGGCATAACTAAATCTTCAGTGTTTTCGAAGTTATTTGAAAGTGTTTTGGATGAACAATTAACAAATTATAGAATAGAAAATGACCTTATTGCACAATGTGAGCATGGTTTTGTGAAAAATAGATCCACTACTACTGCAGCCTTTGATCTTTTAAGTACAGTATACTCAGCCATTGACAATAAAAAATTTTGCATTGCTATTTTTTTTGATTTATCAAAAGCTTTCGACTCCCTAAACAAAAAAATTGTAATTAATAAATTGAAAAATATTGGAGGCGTTGAAAACAGTTTAAAATTAATTGACTCATATCTCTCTGATCGGCAGCAATATGTTGAAATCAATTGTGTTACAGACAGCAAGAATTCTTTGGTTAAATCTGATATCCTACCCCTAACATTAGGGGTTCCGCAGGGGGGAAAAATTTCTCCAAGCTTATTTGGTATTGGAACAAATGATATTTTCAATCATATACTAAGTGCTAAAATAATTAAATATGCGGATGATACAACAGCAGTTATTGTTGCCGATAAGGAAGAAGAATTATTATTAAAAACAAAGCAAACTTTATGTGATATGAAAAAATGGTGTGATAGCAATCAATTAGTATTAAATGATAAAAAAACTGCTTTTATTCAATTTCACTCTTACAGAAATATACAGTCTCATAGTTACTTACTTAAATTAAATAATAACGCTCAATCAATTAAAAGAGTCGAGTATACAAAATTCTTAGGATTTAATATTCAGGAATGTTTTGACTGGAAGACACATATTGATTATGTTATAAAAAAAATAAACTCAGCAAATTTTGTACTTTTCTCCATCAGGGACCATGTATCAATTGAATCTCTTTTCTCAATTTATTATGCTTATGTTTATTCGCATTTAACTTACGGTCTTATTTTCTTTGGAACTGATAATCAATCAATATGTAGGCTTTTTATTGCACAGAAACGATCATTAAGAACAATGCTGAGATTTAGGAAGAGAGATTCATGTGTATCGCATTTTAAAAGACACAATATGCTAACGTTGCCTTCATTGTATATTTTAAACAGTGCACTATTTAGAAAACAGCATCCTGAATTATACGATCATAATCAGCATTCATATGAAACAAGAAACAGAACAAAAACTGTAGTAGCTAATCACAAATCAGCTTTATTGGAGAAAAGTCCTTTATATCAGTCAGCTAAAATTTATGACTTTTTACCAGCATGTATTAGAAACATTGATAGTCATAAATTGTTCAAAGCAAAACTGAAATCTATCCTGATAAAAAGAGAATTTTATTCAGTGAAAATGTTTTTTGCTAATAAGCTACCTGAAAATTGTCTTGTAGAGTAAATAATTGTAAACTTGATATTGTAATGTTTCAGTATATAGTGATGACATAATATATATGGATATATATTGTAATATATGACTCTTAAAATATTGTAATTTTGTATATAATTTATTTTAAAGAATTTTGTTTGCATTGCTAATGTTGTATAGTTTTAGGAATGACCTGATTTATGTTGTATTGTACAGCCATTAATCAAATAAAGTATTATTATTATTATTATTATTTACTTTAAAAAGTGCACAAAAACTAACATCCATACTTTGAAATATTTATTTTTCACGACAAATTACTTTAATAAATCTGATTAGGGTTTTTTAAGAAAGGCATTATTCAGATCGGGACTTTTGATTGTCTCCATGACAACCAAATGGCATCAACACAAGACACCATTTCCACTTTAAAATACTCTCACCTTGGTGGGGTCCCACACCGCATCTGGGCTCATGGCACGCTGCAGGTGGGGACACAGGTCACACACGGCCTGCAGGAAGCGACCCAGCAACATCAGCGAGGCCTCACGATGACAGCCATCTCCATCAGGCTTGGCAACTCGAGCCCGCACAAAGGTGATCACCCTATCACAAAAAGTCACATCAAATGACACAACGGAGAGAACATTTTCAACATATTTTAATCTTTCAACTTATTTTTTTTACCTGTCATAACTCCCAATTTAGAGATTTAGATTTAAAACTAGTAAAATATTTATTTTCTACATAACCTTTTTTTATTTCTTTTACCTTTACACTACTCTCTTTTCAAAAAAAAAAAAAAAAAAATTTCCCTTTCCTCTTTTATTTTTAGACAAAAGTGTTAATATATTTAATAATAATAATAATAATAATTCCGCTCTGTGGTGTAGTGGTTAGTACCTCTGACTCTGGTCCGAGAGGTCTCCGGTTCAATACCCGAATCCGGCAGACTTTTCGTGACTTGGGATGGGTGTGACTGACTACTAGATGATGGAGTGGTAGGAGGAAGGCAGTTTACGATTGTCTATACTCCGCTGCCCTGCAGTCTTGCACTGCCACTGCAGGCTGCACAGATCTGATAGTAGGAGCCCAGAAGAGTGCAGAAAAGGGTTCTGGGAGCCTGGTAAGCCCCAGCTCGGTCGCAAGATAACTCCTACTGGAAAGGCTAAAATATCGGCCTGGCCTCACTCAAAAGGGTAATAACGGCGTCAAGGATATATTTTAATAATAATAATATTTATATGTAGTTAATATATATTGTACCCCTTTAGAAAATTAATGTATTCCATCAAATTGTCAATTTAAGCAATTAAAAACCATTCTTCTTCATCTTTGATGCTTGTGACACATATCCTAACTGCAAGATAAGGACACTCACTCTTGCATGCAGTTTGTGGTGCAGGCCTGCAGATGTCTCTGCAGCTCCGGACGGTCCACAAACTTGTCGAAGGCGTCCTCGTGCCTCTTCTCCGAGAGGACTGCGAGACGGTCCGAGGTGCCGCGGTCCACGTACAGCAGGAGGTCCTCCAGCAGCACTTGCAGTTGCTGGTCGAGGCCGCGGCACAGACGCTGCACGCTCGGAGAGTAGCCCAGTGACTTGAGAAGCAGGCCTGACAACAGAGGGTATGTTATCTTAGGCACAATGTCCAGCAAGAACAGAGTAAATAGAGCTGATTGCGCTGACGTCATACCCCTGTAAGTTAAGCTGCCCTATGGAGGACCAGAATACACAGACTAGTATATAAACAAATTATGTATTGATTTTTTTTTTTTCTTTTTTTCACTTTATTAAACAAAACAAATCAGGTTTAAATTTTTGTAAAAATACGCCGATACACGATATCTACTTCTTCTTGTGACTGAAGAAGCATCTCCACGATGCGAAACGTTTCAAAAATGTAAAAACTTTCGAGTGAACCTCTGTGACCACAAGAATTTCCACCTGCTGTGACTCTTTCGATCGGTAAGGCCTTGCTGGTTATTCCTATCCTTTTCTTTTAATAAGATACACGATAGATAGTATAAAAATAATCCCATCTTTATAGAACAATCAAAACTATTTTTTTCTATTTATATTTGTCATTTCTCCTATCTAATGCCATAGTAGCTGGACCTCCACTTTCTCTTTTCTACCCTCCTGACCGTCCGTATACCTGCTATGCTATTTTTCCTCGTAAACAAAAACAGCAAACAACTCTATACACTCAGTTCTTTAATCTGAACTCATCATTTTAATTTGGTACTTTGTAACAAAATTGAATTAAAACATCACAGGCACCTTGAATTTGTTTATAATTCTCTATAAAATTTTAGTTACGAGCAAGACTTTAAAACTGAAGATATTTTAAGGTTACGGTAACGTGCTCAATGTTAAAAAAATTCCCACACATGAAAATAATGAAACATATACCTTAAAATGTTCTCCTTTACTTTCCCTATCAGTAGCTAAAATATCAGGTAGACAAATTCGTGCTAGTTATGAATTTTTAAAATTGACTAATTTAACATGGAAAAGTGGAACTCCCATGTTAAATTAGCCAACTTCAAAAATTAATAACTCAAAAACTAGATCGAATTTATACAACTGATATTTTAGCTACTGATAGGGGATGTAGAGGAGTACGTATTAAGATATGTTTCATAATGTTCATAAGTGGGAATTTTTTTAACATTGGGCACATTACCTAACCCTTAAAGTCAATTTCACATTAATTATCACGCAGTAAGTGACCAACATTTTCTTAATGTAATACAAGGTGATTTGGTTCTCTTAGTGTCCACCAGGTGTATCACCTCCTGCTTGGTTGACGGTGCGCGAGGCTTGCGTCATCCAGCCCCCAGCGGTGGGCAGGTCACCCGCCTCCTCCCTCCACACAAACCACCGAACGTCCCGCTCTCCCCTGCAAACATGAGCAATACGAAGTGAATGTCCGTGATTTTAGAGACTCCATTCTCAAACCAATTTAGTTAAATATGGATTACTGGGTAAAGTAATAAACTCCAATAATAACTTTAAGAAATATTTAAAACTATTTGAAAATATTATATATATTATAGAAGTAGTAGGAACACAAGCTTAAAAAAATACAACAATAATGAAGAAACAAAAATAAGATAAATAAATAAACGAATAAAAATTAGACGCAGATTTAGGAGAAATAATTAAATTCAAGTGCAGTACGACTTTATTAAATTTTAAATCCATTTTAAACAAACCTTTAAAATTAAATGACCTACAGCAAATTGATATAAATAGGATTTTAAGAAATCAACAACAAAATAAAACTTGTTATTACATAAAGTCAAGGGACCCAGGAAATTAGGTTTATCGTATATAATCAAATATTACCTTATATCGAGTTTTTCCTATAACTGCAATCCTATCGTAATTATTTTTTACAGTACCGTGATCTTCTTTACTCAAAATTGAGTTTTACCTAACAACAAGTTGCGTAGTTACGAGTTTTTTCAGCATTACAGCACACATATGCAATTCTCACAGTATCCCTAGACTATTCGACTATTCTACACTCACTTGTCCGTGGCGAGGTCTCTCAGTGCTTGCTCCAGTTTGGCTCGCAGCTCAGTCGACACTTGCTGTAACTGCTGCTCCACCAGCGCTCGCACCCTCTGGGTCAGCAGGGGGCGGAAGGCCAGCTCCCAGACTGCACCCCCCTGACTGCCCGCCCCCTGACTGGTGACGTGTGCTGCCTCCCTGATGGCTTGCACGCCGTGAACGGAGCTCACATAGCCTAGTAGCAGCCTCAGACGAGAGCTGACCTCCGTACGAACCTCATCGAGCCAGGCCTCGCGAGCAGAGTCAAGCTGGGAGCTACTCAGACTCTCCACTCCCTGGCCCAGGTGCGGCCTGCAACACAATAGGGCCAGTCGAGGTTATAAGGGACATTTACATGGTATAGGAATCAGAACATTGAAAGAATTAGGTAGTGGAATTATTTGTAGCCATTGACATGACATTACATAGAATTGATGGTATTTATATCAAGAGGTTTAATGTTTTTTATTATTATTTTAATAAAAAATCAATTTAAAGGATATATTTGAATCAGCCAGAACTCGTGATTATAATAGACATACAAATACTGCTAAATTCAAATTTGGCACAGGCCATGACTATCTTGGATGCTATTAGAAAAGATTTAAAATCCAAGATGGTGACATTTGTAAATTATGTAGTATGGAACCTCAAGACAGAGGGCATTTATTCAGATTCTCTGCAATATATAATATCAATGGAACTTGACTTGCTGCCTGGCAACATGAAGAGAGAGGAAAAAGAATCTTGTATTTATTGGCTTACTAGAAGTAAAATACTAGTTTAAACACCAAAACGTGAACGTGGGCATAAGAAAAGAAGAGAGAATTTAAAGAAAAAGTGGTTGCTTTAGATGTTTTGGTCATTAAAAAGAAAATACAAAAGAAGGCAGCATTTCATTCATTTTTAATTTAAAAACTGCCATTGTTTTCAGCTACCTTAATTTGAATTATATTTGAAAGAGTTGCAAGCCCACCTGAAGTTCTTGATGATCGGAGGAAGGTTCTGCAAGGTGTGATCGTCCAGGCAGTCCAGAAGAGAACTGACTGGTGACGCCCCCTCTCCCGCTACAGACTCGAGCGTGCTGACGACAGAGTGCTCTCCTCCCTCTGCAACAAACATCATGTGACCATTGTTGCAAAAACCATCCCGGTACCCGATCATGTAATTATAAAATCAATAACAACGTGTTAAATTAGAAATAGCAGTTAAAAAAGCATACACATATATCATAAATTTTGTACAGAGCAGTATATCAATGGTGTTCCGTCAAAAACGACTATCTCATTTTATAGCGTCCTCTCAAAAATGACTAACTCGTTTTATCGCGAGCCGAGATGGTCGCTTTTGCACTATGGGTTTCCAGGTATACATTTTTTTTTATACCTGGAAACCCATAGTACAAAAGCAACCATCTTGGCTCGCGATAAAACGAGTTAGTCGTTTTTGAGAGGACGTGATAAAATGAGTTAGTCGTTTTTGACGGAACACTGTCAATATTTATTACGTTTTACGTTTTACGTATTGTATTTTAGTGACTGTTTATGAGATATTAAAATGAAATATGAATTTGATATGTGTTAATAAAAATATAATTATGTCCTACAAAAATATATATTATAAAAATGTATTTATAGTAATCACGGGTAATGGGGTAATGGCTTATGCTATGTAATGTAGTAAACAACATAATAAAAGAACAATACAGTACTTTGATCGAACAAAGGTGATAAATGCAGTGACAATATATTGTAGATTGCATTGTCAGGAGGTATGCAGTTGACAGAGAATCTACTGGATCATTTTTAATGGAGTTAAAGCTGTTATTCTCATTAAATTAAAAAAAAAAAAAAAAACGTATTATACACTGTATCATGTTATTACTTAAAATAGTTGCTGCAGTAATAAATAAAAATACAAAATAAACAAACAACCCCTCATTGCCTCACCCTTGAAGCAGGTGTTGAGCAGGTCCAGGGTCTGCACCGTGAGGCTCAGGCTGTGGCACACCTGGTTACGAATGCTAGCTGCCGGAGTGTCTCCCCTCAGAACTTCTTGCAGAGCCTCCGTCCTTAAAGACAACAGTCTCGCCTGCGCCTGAGGTAGTGAGCAACCTCCAAGCAGTAGTAGCACAGCCAGGCACCCTGCAGCATCCTGAAGATCCATTATTAGTGATAATGACTTTTGAAAGCCTAGTGCCTGCTTTTTTTTTATTTTTTTTTCAAGGATACACCCCTAAGAGCTTACAGCTCGCGGCAGGGTACTGGGTAGGGATAAGGTAGGGAACGGATAGTGGCCACGGCCTGCGTGCTTAAGCGTCCCAGCATTCGCTGAGGTGAGACTGAGGGAACCGTGGAAAACCTCAGTCAGGACGGACACCTCTACTTTTTCTCAATGGACCAAAGCGATGTCCAAAGCCTGGGGAACCACACACAAGTGCGTCACTGCACTTGTGTGTGGCAGGTACAGTAATGAAAACTGTCCTGTTATTTACATGATGTATTGAACCTTCTTTAATTCAACAACTGATTGCAATGATTCTAAATGTTGAAAATAACATACTCTATAATAGAATTCCTTTTTTTTTTTTTCTTTTTTTTTTTTTCCCCCTCTTGGTATGATATTGTAAAATAATATTGTTTAAATTTTATTTTTTTTTTGTTTTTTTTTTTATTATTATCATTATTATTATTATAATCCCCATGCCAACTGCAACAACAGTTAAAAATGTGTTGAGGATGAAGCTTCTTATAATGGGAGACATATTGCCTCATCAAAACTTCAACATTTGCAGATGACAGTTCTATCCTTCATGGGAAAAATTGAAATCGGCAAAAAATGAATTTTCTTTGAACTTGACAACGGCAATATAGACACTATCACGACAATATGCAGAGGATAGACAACAAGTGGTTAATTTTTTACCTGATGTGAGAGTTCGAGGGACTTCAGCTTCTCCTCACAGCCGGCCAGGATGAGCCCCTGGAAGGGTCTGATGGCCCCCCACTGACGAAGCACCACCGGGAACCAGCCCAGCACCTTCTCCCCACTCAGGGACGAGCCCTCCACCCCAATATTCAGCTTCAGACCTGAAACAACAACAATCACTCACCATTATCTATAGAAAGTCCAAATAGTAATTCAAGGAAGAAAAATAACCAATTCTACCATATTGAAATGAATTATATATTAATATTATGTATTTTTTCTTATTATTATTGTATTCAGACAATAAAGCTTAATTTGCGTAGAACCTAGTGGTAAACAATTCAAATTACAAGTCAAAAAAGGATTGTTGTAGGTTGATGAATATTTTAAAATCATGTAAATGCTCTGACAGAGCAAACACCATAATTTTTACAGAAATGACTACACCATAATCACTTGTCACATGCCTTCAGATAAGTATTAAAAAATATATTAACTTCATAAGTGACGCCTTTTAAATAAATTTTGTGGTTTTTATGATCCTCCAAATGTTATAGGTATTGTTGTATCCTCACAGCAAAAACAATCAAAATTTCTAAGCAAAGTGTCATCTACAGTAAAAGCTTGTTATTTCATAAAATTTACCAGGAAATTAGGTTTACCTTATATTGATTACCTTTTACATCAAATTTTTCCTATACCTGCAATGCTAATTATTTTTCATGGGATCGCGATCCCTTCTATTCAAAATTAAGTTTGACCTAACAACAAGTTGCGTCATTATGAGTTTTTACTGTATTAGTCCTTTATGTCTCATGTAATAATTTATTATTTTGACAAATTATACATTGAAAGACACCATCTAACACCCGAGTCTCACAACTGTCATGTCTAAACTCTCACCATTGGTGATGCTGCTGGCCAGCAGGTAGAGTTGGGCTGCCAACAAGAAGTCCTGTCGGTCAAGGGCTGACCACACCTGCTCAGGTAGCAACACCAGCACTCGCACCTGGACCACCACCGCATGGTACGGCGAGCAAATCCCCGCTCTGAAACACATGGGCAATCAATTACAGATATTAATACTGAATGGTATGGTATTATTATGGTCAAAATTAAAATGCATTAATGTTAAAGCATTGAGTACAATAGTAAAAATTGCTACACACCGAGAATTTGCTACAATCCATAATTTTAAATACTTCAGACAGGAAATTTATTTTCAATTTAGAAATAGATACAGTACTAATGAAGAATAATGTACAGGAATGTACAGTGTATTGACCTCATAAAAAGCACCAAGAGATGGCATTGAAAACCTCCTCGATAAAATCAGTATAACTCAACTACACGTGTACTTTAGCTGATAGCAAGTCTCATACCAAAATAATGCCACTTTTAGAATCACTCAGGTAAAAGCTTCGACACCTTTCTTTATAACGTCAATGGACAACCTATATGAAAATTTTTTATTGCAGAAATGAATAGAGGGCACCAAATTATGCTACTCTGAATTTTTTCAGATTTTTTTGAGACCCGGAACTATTTTTAAATAAATATTGAAAGTTCTAAGTTCTGTAAGTTAAGTTGGCACCCATGAATCCTTAATAAAAAGGATAAGACCAAGACGCCTATTGACGCCTCCAGGGGGCGTGGCCGAACTTTCAATAATTATTTAAAAATAGTTCTGGGTTTCAAAAAAATCTTGAAAAATTCAAAGTAGAATAATTTGGTACCCTCTATTCATTTCTGCAATAAAAAATTTTCATGACATGTATGTTGTCCATTATCAAAAATCAAGTATTTCATAAGTATGGACGTTGCTAGAGACATGCATGGCACCCTTGTCTAAAATAAAAGCTATTTTAACGTTAAATCGTTTATGTTCTAGGACTCCCCGGACTCCCGTGGAGACACTGTAGTTTTCATATACATGGTAGATTTCTACATAATAAATTCTATTTTGACTGCCTCGTCTCGATTACAGACATGGCAGTCTATTAATAATAAAGTCCTTTAAAACGAAAAAAAAAATAATAATAATAAATAAATAGTACGGCACATTTTATGAAGAAGATGTGCTGATGTGCGAGAGCAAGGAAAAAAATATGTTTAAATTTTCAAAATAAAATTAAACAAATAATTTATTAAACTATATATATAATGTATAAGTCTAGTATATTGTTTTACACTCCATTCTGATAAAAATGTCCGATCCGGCCATCAGACATTTTTATCTGAATGGAGTGTAAAATAGAATTAAAAATTCGCATTTATTTTAATTTCAATAATAATTTTAAATAGCTATAATAATGATAAAATATAGAAGTATACCACCTAAAATTAATTAAACTACTTTAAAGTAAAGTAAGCAATTGCATTTTTTTTAATATTTTATTTTCTAAAAATAGTTTAACCTGACCTCTATTGAGAAATGAAAACCAAAAAATTCCATCTCAAATTGCTTCACCACAAAATAATCCCAAAGTTGGTGTTTTGGAGGTTTTTAACATGCAGCCTTATGGTACAGAAAACATCTTTTTAATCCAACTTCGTCTGAACTACGGTACCAATTAAAAAATACGTACGTATTAATCTGTGATGAATTCTTTAAGATTTTCAAATAAAATAATTTTTTAGGGAACGAGCCGTTTTTCCGGAAAAAAATCTAAATCTTGAAAATCCTTATGAGAATTAACCACGAAAATTTCAATTTTTTTTTTTTTTTTTTTTTTTTTTTTTTTTTGGCTTCGTAATAAAATATTTTAATTGAAAATAAGTATTCATCATAGATTACGTAGATATTTTTTAATTGATACCATAGTTCGGACGAAGTTGGAGTAAAAAGCTTATTTCTGTACTGTACCATAAGGCTGCATGTTAAAAACCTCCGAAACACCAACTTTGGGAATTTTTTGTGGTGAAGCTACTTGAGATGGAATTTTTTGTTTTTCATTTCTCAATAGAAAGCATCAGGTTAAACTATTTTTAGAAAATAAAATATTTAAAAAAAATTGAAATCGCAATTGCAATGCACTCTAATTTAAAAAGAAATCTACATAAATGGTAATCAATTTAAGGATTATAAGTATCGTAGTGGTAAGAAAAAGAGGCATATAGTGCACCACTTTGAAATTTTTAAAACCTTTCTGAAATGATGAAATTAATTTTCATATAAAAAGGACAAAATCGATTAATTTTTCTAGTTATATTCAACATTTTTAAGATATGCATTGTTTTTAAATAGAGATAATAATAATAATAATATAATAATAATTTTATTTCGATCGTTGGCTTTACAGCATATAGATCACGTCAGAGTTGCTACATAAATCATACATAACAGAATTACCTAAAATTAACATACATAGGTTTACACAAATGATTTTAAGTAAATTTATACTATTAACATAATATATGTATTATTCATTATTATCAGGTTTTTTTAATCTTGATGTTTGTTTTTTTTTTTTGTTTTTTTTTTTTTTTTTAATATTTAAAAATAGTTTAAGTTTTCAAAATCACTTTCACTCCTTTTAATATAATTTATTTATTATCTCCACGTATGATTTCTTGATGCACTATTAAATAGATCACATAGACTGCTGTTTTATTTTTTTTAAAGCCAAATTAGCATATTTTCCACATGAAAAAAAAAATAATAATTATTAAAAAAGTATACCAAATTTGTTGATTTTTTTATCGTGAGCAAACTGTTATTTTGTACTTTATAATTTTATGACCCAAAAATATTTTTGCTGTATGAGCATGTTCGGCCACGCTGACATTAATGGTGATAAAAGAAAAATTAAACCAGTGAACAATTTTAAAATCGCTTAAATTTTATTAATTAACTGACACGCACGAAATGTGGAACTGTTGGTTATTAGTTCATCACGGGTCGCTCTCTCTCTCACCAGCCAAAGGTGTACATTTGGAAGCCTGTCACCTGTTAGTCTTATCAAATCGTGACGTCATCACTCTCCAGCAGTACAAATAGCTCAAACTTCCAGCAACTAATAGATAAGGCGTCGTGGCCTAGTGCATGCGTGCCTGCCTACCACGAGAATATCCTAGGTTCAATACCAAGTCACAGACAGCATGGCTTTTAAACAATTCTGGCCGTAGGTGGGGCGGGAAAAGGAGTACTAAAGAAGGGGAATTTTGGGAAAAAATTGAAATTTTTACGTAAAAGCCCCGTTAGATTACCATTAAAAAACTACAAATCCGATCTTCCGATATCTCATTAAAAAATACTTTTGCCAAACTATACGATTTAATTAAAAACGAGCATGGCCACCAAGTCTTTTTACCGTCATTTCCAACTAATAAAAAACTTGGTTAAATAGGGTCAGTCAAATGGCTTATATCTGCACTTTCCTGCCAAACACCACATTTTCGTTATTTTTTTTTTTATAAATTCATATATTCAAACAACATTACTAATAAAGTGAATGCTATATATTGTTTCGCTAATTTTTTTTTTTCTTTTTTTTTTTTCTTTTTTTTTTTTTTTTTTTTTTGTTTAATAGTTATACTCTATCCAAACATGCAATATAAAAACTCGTGTAACTATATAACCAACAAAATTCAATATTTAACACGAAATCTTCATGATTTTCAAGTTTTTCTGTAAAGCTTGAAATAATTTTGTTGTTTCTAGAACTCATCAGCAACATCAATAATTAAGCAAATAAAATTGAAGAGGAAAGATACACTGATATTTCAGATCCATATTCTTCAAAATCGCATTATCTGCAAATCAAACGCGCGAGACTAACAAAACATTTTTGCAGATTTTTTGGACATTTGAAACTTTATAATGTAACGTAAATTCGAATTAATCTTTTTTTGCACAGGTCATACTATAAAATTTGCAATGAACGTTTTGTAATGTTTACTTTGTGATGTTTCTCATCTTACAGAACACTGGTGGTAATTTATTATAATTTTAAACCCAAGACAAAAAATTGTCAGCTAGAATTTCAATGTTTTCGCCGCGGTGCGACGGGGTAAACAGTAAACAGGGTTACTTTTAAAATTATTGGATGGTAAAATTTATACCTCAAAGTCGATAATAATGCATAAAAAATTACATATTTGGTCACGTGGTTTAAAAAACTGGCAACTGCGGCAAGTTAGTTGGAAAGCTCCCCCCCCCCCCCCACTGATGTGGGCCCCCCCACCCCTCTTTGCTCAGTAGGCCTTTTGGACTATTTGGTCCCAGTCCAACCCTGGATGTCTATGAATATATACCATATATTCATTATATATAATTACATACATAGTAATACATGCATATTAATATATTAACTCTATGATGTATAATTATACACTTCTGTCTTCCGTGTCTTTTTTGCGGAGACATGACAATTTTTACAAGATATATTGAATTTTTATTATAGTATAAATATACAAATATATCTATTTACGAACAGACCTAATATATGCTCTACATATTTATGTGTTATATGTGCGGACATTTAACTTATTTACATATCATGGCACATGTGCGGATGGAAATTCTATGATGAATTACAGTAAATGCTATTAATATTTTGAATTAAAGCTAGATGAAATATATTAGGTAATAATATTATATTTTAAAAAGTTTATTTAAATATATATTTTTATTCCTGTGTCTCTTCATATTGCTTATACACGGCAGTTAACATATGTTGCTGGTATTATATAGCATATATGGTATAGCGTGTCCTGAGTGCTTTTTCGAAGGGACAAGGCAGCATAAAACTGCATGTGCAGCCAGTTTGGCGAGTTGCATAGTGCACAAGCGCAAAAAAAATCCCTTGTCTTGATTCGAGACAAGGGTGTCGTGTCTCTAGCAACGTCCATAAAATTACAGATCTGATATTAAAACTGAATGGTATAGCATTAGCATGATAAAAATTAAATGAATCATTATTAAAGTCCAGTAGTAGAAATTGCTACATTATCGAGAATCTGCTACAATCCATAATATTAAATACCTTCAGATAGGAAATTTATTTTCAATGGGGAATTCTCCTACATTTATTTTAATTCTTTTTCAGATGCTCTATGCCTTAAAACTAAATGTCCTAAAACAAAAAAGTTTCAATTTTCAAAATTGGAGGCATGGGAATTTTTTAAAAATCTTCCTCCTTTTGAATTTAGCGACAAAACGTGACATAGAAACTGCCTAGCAGGCGAAATTTTCCGGCAATAAATTTATATTTTCGATTATCACTCTTCAAGTAAAATGATATTGGAGAAAAAACTATTGATACTAGGGTAGAAAAACCTGCTGATTTCGATCGTGTTACTAAAATTTATAGCCAATCACTCCTTGACGCTCAAACTATGATATCAGGCAGTTGTGTGTTAACTAGGGAGTTTCTACGTCACAATTTTCAGGTTTGCGCGCGGGTTGCATACTTTGCCCCTATTCTAATAATCCCTTCAGAGTCCCCAAATTTGAGTTAAAAAAGTTGAAACTTAAGTCAAACTTATTGTTAATATGTACCCTATCATAATATAGTAGTTAAATTAAAATTTGAGTTGTAAGAGAATACCCCACTTGCCGTAGATACAGTACTAATGAAAAATAATTTACAGGGATGTTATCAAGTATTTCAAAAGTACAGAAGCCTGTTACAAGAACCTCGAACTCAGTGCTCACCTCTGCTGCTTGGCTGCCTCTGAGTCCTGCTTGAACCCCAGCAGGTGGACTTGCTGCAGCTGACGACACATGTCACTCATACCCTCAATGTGCGAGATCACGCCCTGGGAGTTGCCACGCATGTCGCTGATTGTGTCTGCAGCCTGGATCAAGTCGCGGTAACGCTCCCTGAGGGGCAAGCACTCGTTAACTAAAAGTCTCTCATACCGTCAGAAGAATTACTTACCCAACCATTGTCCGAATTTCTACTCTTTTTCTCTCAATTTCAGCTTGTAATTTTTTATGTATTTCTTTTATTTCTGAAATTGTATGTTCTTCAAAAAGTTTATCAGGATTTAAATCCACTAAACTTTGATGGACAGGCATTTTAATTTTATTGTATGTTTCTGATGGACTAGAAATTTATCAGCTACACCTGAAAAATTATTTTACACACTTTAGTTACGATAATTTCCTATGAAGTGGGAAAAGGGGGAGTGGCTTTTTTTTTTTTTTCTTTTTTGTATCACTCATAATATTTTGTCTTTGGCCGGATTTCCAAAAAACTATAGCCTTAAACATACTGAGGAAATGCATTGTAGGTTTCATATCAAGTGCTTGAAGAAGGATAATTTAGCAAAAACTAATTATAAATGTTTTTAAAAGGTTTTAACCGGCACGCTATGCACAGAAAATAGAGCTCAAAACGAATGTGCTACTTTAACCATGCATAACTTAAAAATACAAACGAACACAGATTAAAAGTATAAATTAAAGTATGTTTAGTATATTAAGGATACATAAGAGTGCAAAAGCAAATGTCTTACTTGTAAATTATTCATGAAAACACACTTCTTTTCTTGAGATATTCTGTCACTCTGAACAGCTGATGGTGACATGTCAACAATAATTTTTGCAGTATATTTTTCGACAAAAGATGGCAGCACAAGTCATTTTTTGAGATTTTTAGCGGGTAAATGTTCAACAGTTTCAATATATTTAATTAAATCAGAGGCCACACGGTCTCTGAATTTATTAATATATGAATATATCACATATATTTTACATATATATATCACATTTATGTTATATAATAAATTATTATATTTATATAAATGTTTATCTATTTATCTAGAATGCTGATTACATAAATCAAATTTAACCTTTAGCTTAATTAATAACGCGCTTAATTGATTTTTAGCTTGTGCTTTTTGTTTTAAAAAAATTTAAGCTACATTATCTTGAGTTTTGAAGTCATATAATATGTTTTCATTATCTGTAATCACAGAGTTGCACTTACTAAGTTAAGTGCAACTCTGTGTATGTAATATAAATATTATTAATTTGTTATCATGGCTGGTTTTAGATGGAAGAAAAATAAAACTCATTTGTAAATACCCCGTATAGAAATTATTAATATTTTGATGATCAAGCAATTTACGAAATTATATTCCACTTTGGGCTTATTGTGTATGGATAACATCAATTATTTTTTTAAATGTATACATGCTGGGACTTGAAATAAAGTAGGCCTTGTGCTGTCTAATATATGTTTAAAAAAAAAAAAAAAAAAACGAAAACGAGAACATTAACAAAAAGTCATGATGTATGACTATATGACTAGAAAAACATGTTTTTTTTTTTTGTTTTTTTTTTTTACAGGTATTTTTATCAGGATCGTAATACTTATCACAGTTATCACATATAGGATTTCAGTGCAATGGAGTTATAACGTGCTCTAGCTCTTCCCCAAGCCAAGATTTGTAAACTATAATAATTATAATAAGTTTAAAAACGTTGCCCTTAACCAGGCGCGGATCCAGGGGGGTGGCTGGGGGGTCTGCAGCCCCTCCCGAAATTTTGGATTTAACATGGGCAATATAGAGGCATTTCCCCCACTCCAATTTTTTTTAACATTGGCCTTATGGAGACAGCCCCTCCCCGAAATTTGGTCCTGGATCCGCGCCTGCCCCTATAACCAATACACAATTAACCCTATGTGCCAAAACTGACAAGCCAATTAACTTCAAGGATCCTGAGTTAAGGACTCATGCACTGACTGCTGGAGCTTTAGTTCATTGACGCAAATTTTGTAACACACAAAATTTAATATGAATTATATTTTTTAAGGGGGCATACATGACCAAAATGTGTCAATTGCCCCAAAATATTAACCAACAAACCTGGTTATAATTAACATATTGGTACTTATTTAGTAAATATTAATTTTTATTTGTAAAATGTAATTACAATACAATTTTTCTGACTAAAAAGTTTTCACGAATTTTTTTTCTATATATATATATATATATATATATATATATATAGAAAAAAAATTCGTGAAAACATTTTAGTCAGAAAAATTGTATTGTAATTACATTTTACAAATAAAAATTAATATTTACTAAATAAGTACCAATATGTTAATTATAACCAGGTTTGTTGGTTGATATTTTGGGGCAATTGACACATTTTGGTCATGTATGCCCCCTTAAAAAATATAATTCATATTAAATTTTGTGTGTTACAAAATTTGCGTCAATGAACTAAAGCTCCAGCAGAGGATATAATAAGATTTCAGTAACTGATATATGGTAAAAAAAAAAACAAGACAACATCATTTATCTAATTATGTCACCTCATCTAAAATTTTGAGTTTATTTTGTGTGAATGCTCCTCCTCGGCAAAACCGTCATACTGTTCTTTTCAAGCCACCGAGGGGGCGTGTGAATGCGTCCAAGTTTATGTTTTGTTCGAGAGTGCAAAATCTCTACAACAAATTGGCATCTGAGCACCGTAATGTTGACATATTCACTTCCTCGTTTAGCCAGTTTTGGACTATATGGTGTTTAATGCACTGTTCTAATTGTATTTTCTTTATTTTACAATGTATAACTTACTTATTTGTTTTACATTATTCGTTATTTCAAGTTGTGTATGTATATCATTTTTTTTTTATGTATCGTGTGTTGTTGTTTTTTTTATTGTATTTAGTGCTTTGGTTATGTATAACTGTTGCTAAATAAATTAGAATTTGAATCTATATATCAATTATCATCAACATTAAAAATTAACAATTGCTTAGTATTATTACGTAACATATCTGCATGGTAAGTGGATCTCTGACGTAAGATATCAAATACTTGGTGACGAGCGTCAATAAACTCATAAAGACGTCACTTTGTAAACAACAACAGCTAGCGGCGGCGAGTGACCGGCTGTCAACTGCTGGTAATGAATCACTTGACCCTAGCAGCTGTTTACCTGAGGGAGTGTGACCTCCCACCTGACAAATCAAAGAAAGTATTCAGTAGGGAGCCAAATAGATTTATTTTAAAGAAAAATTGCTTTTAAAGTAACTCATATTATATAAAGAAAAGTTTGTTTTGTAAGTTTGTAAATGTAATATTATATATACAGAAAAATAACACATTAAAAAATGTTTTGTTAAAGCTGTCAAGAAGTAAACATTTCACTTTTACCATTGAAGCTGTATGTTGTTTAAAAATACTGCAAAATTCAAGATGTAGATTTTTACAAGTATATATTATATTTATATATATTATTGCGAATTTTGATACTGTTAGAGTTTTTCTTACTCTGAATCATACTTTATAAATAATTTAGGTGCTGTGTAGGATACATCTTAGGGATATAGATGTAATTTCTTTCACAAACCATCAATATAAATATATTAGACATCATTTTACAGTAATAAAGTATATATGTGAATATTTGTACAAAATTTGATTATGCATGATTTTAAATAACCTAGATATATATATTACACCTTATCGATCAGATGTGATACGAAAATTAATTGTTAAATAGGTATGATTGGTACTCGTATGAAAATGTCCTATGTGAAAAATTATTAATTTATTGCCTTAGTTGCATGCAATAATTTTTGCAATTATATTTTCTTCTTGTCATGCGTTTCTCCGGGCCTACAGTGCAAAACAAAGTTTTTCGTTTATGTTTATAATTATCATACTAAAGTATTTTATTATTAATTTTTTTTAAATAACAAAATATTAAAATGAATATTTTTTATCGAATTATAATTCAAGCAAACCACAAAGAAAAGAGTTAATGATACAAAATTTATAGTGCTTTTTTCCCTACCTGCATAAATTTAAAAATTAAAATATCAACCTTGAATAATTTTACTCTATTATAAATTATAACATATTATAGGCTGCTCTTTATTGTTTTATAGTGATTATAAATCTGTATGCAAAACATAACAAAACATAACTTTTTAAAATTAAAACTCCAAGGCTTCCACATTCACACACGCATCAGTTGCACATAAAAACACAAAAGACCAGACGCCCAAGTCAATATTAATAAAATAAATTGATTGTGTCGTTAATTCTTCATTTTATCATAATTTCCACGCAATTTCAGGGGACACACCCAATTCTCAAGAACGGTAGCGGAGCGAACCATTTTTTGTGTTCAGTCGAGCGTATTTATCTCTACGTCGAGAATAACACAAACATTGGACTGACCATCGACAAGATATCCTCTTACCTTTCATCTCATTGTTCTGAACGTTAATGCAAACAGAGAGCATATTACGTCAATGTCACGTGACTTGGAATGATTCTTATTGTGAATTAGTTGAATTTTTATAACAATTTTTTTACATCATTTTAAGAAATGGTTTTCTTTGTGATTAAAGTACAAAAACAAATGTTTTGATGTTTATTTGCATGTTGAAACTCGATCAATTTACAATTAATGTATAATTTATTGTAAAAATGTTATACTTTTCCAGAGAATGAAGCATGATATGACGTCAGAGTCATGTACAAATAACTGTTGCCTGTGACGTCACAGGATGTTTCATGTAATGTAACCTAGGAGAGGAAGCTAGAGGTAGAAACAAACAAAATTTGAGTACTTAACACTTTACGAAATTTAAAATTTGGAATAAAATAAATTTTTATGACGATTGTCTTTTGGGAAAATGAATTACAAACGCACGCATTCAAAGCCATATATCATGTACTATTTTTATTAGTGAATTTGTTGCACTTTGATTTCTTCCGATAAGAAAAATACTTTCATTATAATTTATAATAATTAGATTATTAGATTTTTCATAATTAGATACATAATTTTATACATAAATATATTGAATTATTATAATATAATAAATATTATAATAATAATTAAGGATTATAATGTCACTAATAAATATTAAAATAACATTATAAAATAAAATAAGATTGATATGAATATAAATTATACATGGTAAAATGATAACTGATAATATTCAGCAAACCACAGTATAGCGTAATAATTATAACATATATATATATATATATATATATATATATATATATATATATATATATATATATATATATATATATATATATATATATATATATATATATAAAACAACTCTCCAAAATAGTGTTTATAGTTTTCATATATTAAATTTATATGCATGTGTAGTTTTAAAAAAATTCTTGCTATCCATATTATAGCTTAATTATAATAATTATACCATAGTTACTTATAATTTTTACGTGTTAATAAAAGTTGGTGAATGCATGGTAATTAAATAAAATTTTACAAAAAAATAAATGCTTGTTTTCTGTATAATTCTGTCCTTTGGTTATTAATCTTTATTAATTATTATTATAATTTTTTTACATTACAAAAATAATTACAGCACTAACAAAAATTAAATCGGACATTTACAACAGTAGTCGCGGTCAAAATAAATATCGTATTACTTTTTTAAAGTAATTTTTTTTCTTAATATCTTTGTGTGTGTAAATTTATAAAATTTCCGCGAAGAGTTTAATTGCCGTATAATAAATTTAATTACTCGACGCCTCTCTTAAATCTTGGCTTAAACAAACGTACGTTTCAAATCTTAAAAATAAAACTTGTCCTATTAGTTCAATTACTTTTTCTTTTTTTACTGAATTAAAACAAGTTTTTGAATAATAAAATATTTAATTTATCATCTTAAAGAAAAGCATTAAATATAAAAAATATCAAAATTAGATTTTTATCTTATAAAATACATTTTTAACATGATGATATTAAATAGAAAAAAAAAGGTGCTATTATTATATACTTTATATACACCTATATATTAAATAACAATCATGATTGTCATAATTTGAGTCTTGATAGTTCTAAATGGGAGTATAATGTTGTGTTAATCATTTTCGGGCACAGCTCGGGGGATTGTGGCGCGCCGTCCCCTCAGAAGGCCAAGGGAGGGAGGGGGGAGGGGCGCTCTCAGACGGTAGTCTGCATCGCGGTCCCCAGTCAGTGGCTCTGGCCGCGCGCAAGTGTGCACATCTCCTAGCGGTCCATGAAGATCTTCACACAGCATCCAAAGATCTTGATAAAGATCACGATTTATCTCTGATAATTTGAAAGGATAAATTGTAAGGTAAGGTCTTTTTAAATTGTTCTTAAATATTTTTATGTGTTCTAAGAGTTATTATAAATAATATTATGAAAGAAATTGGCACATATAGAGTTACAAATTTATCTTTTTGAAATTTAAATTTTGTTTATATTCTGTGATTATATGAGGCTATGCAAAGTTAATTTTTTTTTTTTTTTTAGCACCAACATATTAGCATTGAAAAAAAAAAATATGATATTATGCAGAGATTTGATTATATATTTAAAATGGTAATAATAAACTAAATTTGGACTAAATTGGTTCAAATCTGTTTTCAATCCTTACCTATAATAATTATTTACTAACATTTATCTTCTTGAATCATATTGTTTTAAATATATTTATTTTCATAAATTTTACTGCAACTTAATACGAATATATTGAAATTTTTAGTAATATTGGGGTGTGATTCATGAAACAGTTAGCCAGGTTTCTAACCAAGTTTAACTTAACCACGTTTAACTAGGTGGTTTAACATGTAAAATCGGTATATTTAGACGTGGTTATAAGTTAAACGTGGTTAAGCTAAACGTGGTTAGAAACCTGGCTAACTCCTTCGTGAATCGAACCCATCATTTTGATAAGAAAAATAAATAAAAAAAATAGTTAATTACATCAATGACTATACACTGGGTAATAGTCATTGTAATTAGTGTAATTACATGACATTTTAATAAAAAAAGTGATTCAAATTGAACCTCAAATCAAAAGTTACATCAAAGCAGAGAACGACTCTGAAAGCGATTGTTCAAAAGGTATAAATTGATATAACATGTTTCGTCATGAATTATATACATTAATATAAAGATACCATTGTGAGACGTTTAACAAGTTCAATTATTAAAATTATCTGATAACAATGTATGTGATTTATTACACTTAGAGGCATGTTAATGTACGCTCATTAAATTCGCGGCCTTCTCCATTGTGAATAAGATTCTCATCTACTAAGGCAGCTCGGAATACTAAATAGAAACGCCACTTAGTGTCGACTTCCATGGCACTCTCGGTCATGACATTTGGAGACACAATCAAGCGATAGACTTACCTGCTATAATATAGAGATATTAATACATTTTATGATCTCTTAATGTTAAGTTACATATCAAGAAAAGCTTTTGAGGTACTTAATTTTCTGTCACGTATTAATTTTTTTGGCATGCTTCAAGCAGGATTATTATTAAAAAAGCTGAGGAGTATTATTATAACGTCAACTTTGATTAGACAATGTTTTTTGTTAATGAAAATACGAAATTTATACATGACATAATAATTACTTCATTGCTCGTATAATAATAAATATAACAAATACAGCTCTAAAATATAAACCATTATAATTTTGCGTGTATGCTCCCCCACCCCCACCTCTCATTATTAATATGCTCACAATGTATTTTCCTATTTTTTCATACTGATCATATATTCTATAATAGTACTTACTTGCATGCGTGTATACAGAGAGTAATTTGAAATATTTATACTTAGAAATATGTAATAAATCAGCAACTTGTAATTCTTTAAGAAAAAAAAAATCCCGACATGTGCTAAATATGACGTTATCGTGAAGTGTTATTAGCTCTCCTGCTTTGTACAAAGTCAACTTAAATAAATCTCTCACCCCTTCGTGAGCGGGCGTGCGAACTTCAAAGAGTAAATAATCAAGTCCAGAATCTCTCTGACGAACCTCTCTTGCGCAACATCGGATCGCATTTCGGTTTTATAACGAATAATAAAATATAGACTAGACTTCTTAATTATATTTTACGATTTATATTTAAATAATTTAAATAAAAAAAGAGATGTAAAAAAAATTAACAAGTCTCATTAAATATATAAACGTTCTAATCAACAGCAGACAACCATTCAAAGTAGCTATTTTTTTGTAATAAAAAATAAATAAACAAATAAAGATGAAAGAGTATACAATTTTTTACTATTTTTTGCATTTATGCAATGCATTTTTTATAACTTAATAAATGTGATAATACGAGTAAATTATTTTTTTTTTACGTAATTGCTCCAATTTCAGCAACTGAATTAATTTACAGGAATAGTAAAATAAGTAATTATTTCTACAATTTTTTATTACTGTTTCAGATCACAATGGAGAAAATTCTTGAAAAAACGTCTATGATTTTTATTTTTCTGCTCCTCCAAGCGATTGTGGTTCGACCTTATAGTGGTAAGTACTTTATCTCAAACTTCATAATAAGCCGTAATCACGATATAACATTAAATTTTGAAATATACAGCTATATCAATTTTTTATATATACAAACTCAAATGGAGTTATGAGTCATTCTTTTTTTGTTTTTTACTTTTCATGTAGGTGTTATTATAACCCTATAAAAGATAAGATCTACTACTTAAGTGGACTAATTTATAGTTCACGCTGCATATTATTATATAGTGCTTGCTATTATATTATAAATATATAGGATGATTGGAGCTTTTGCGGTTATAACAGAATGTCGAATAATTTGCACCGTAATTGTAGCGTAACACCTTCAAAAGGCTTCATTCCAACATTTTTACAAGATACTTTGTAAACCTTACTTATAAAAATCATATAAAAATAATCATCATTCAAAGATAATGACGTCATTGAACGTTTTAAATATTTAAATAAATCATTTAAATTTTATTTAGCATGGTTGTGATGGTTAAACAGGAAATTGAAAGATTAAATATTTAATTTTGCATAGAGTGAAGAGAAAATTGCATTTTAAAGAAATTTAAAATTAAGTTACAAACTTGAAATTTTATATATAATATCTCTTGTATAAATTTAATCGTGTAAAGAATATTATGAATGAAATAACATAACCACGTACCTGAATTACCTTGTTTTTAAGTAATAACAGTAAAATTTAATATTTTTATGTAAATTTTAAAACATTTTTAAATATTGTTTCTTATTGTTATAATACTTTTTCTTTTCTTTTTTTCTGACAAAAATTAAATTATAAATCAGAGTTGTAATTTAATATTTATGCCGTAAAAGTACATATAATGTGGTAACTTTTTCTTTGTCTTCTTTTATAAATAAAAATATAAACATTAATTTGAAAACTTAGCTTGATATATGTTTGACCTTAAAGTAAAAATCTATAATTCAAACGATACTTTATACGTTGAATCTAAAAAAGTCAACTCAAACAAAAAATGTAAAAATAAAAAAAAACAACCCCTTTAAGAACGGTAGGGTTAAAAATGCAGTCTTTAAAAGAGGGCAAAGTACATTTTTAGCTGCAGTTTTAAAGTAATTCCCACAAGATTTAAAAAAAAAATACACAAATGTGAAATGTATGCACTTTGACGTTAACCCAAACTTTTAAGATTTTTTTTAGCGTCGTAATTATCTGTTAGTTGGTGAAATATTTTAGTCTTTTTCAGAGAGAATGCCGCCTAGCTGTTACGTGGGTAGTGAGTTACGAGAGAGAAAGAGAGAGAGGTGCATTTTTTACCTGACCCCCCACATGCATGGCGACATATAGGCAATTCCAAATCCATTGAAATAAGCAAAAAGAGAACAATACTAAAGAAAACGACCCTAACAAACATTTATAAAAAACGATACCCTCTTTTTTTTTTTTAAAAGACGCGTGGTAAAATTTTTGTTACATTATAGAGTGGGAGGGTTATATTATATAAAAAAAAAGAGGGTGGTTATATCTCATCCAGATATTGTGACGCTAATATCTAGCAGATGTACATTTAAAAAATATAAAATTTCTAAAGACGGATAATTTTTTAAACTATAAAAAAGTTTTTTTTATATTAAGGGAGAGTCTTCTTACATGTGATATAATACAAATGTGATGAAATACGAGGTTATATTATTACTAGCAAGCTGCAGTAGCATGCAGTGTTGACTGCTTATCCCTTTTTCTCCCTGTGCTATAATAGTGAGAAGCGCGTGTTGATGATTGTTGATTTAATAACGACAACAAAGTGTTCTATAAATATTTTTCCTTTATTTTGATCGAAGAAAAACTAATAACAACTACTTCTTACGATTATAGTCCCAACTTGAACTAAAGTCAAGTCGTACAATTTTATTACATGTTTTCCTTTCATTTGAGGCTTCATGAAAAGTTTATTATAAGATACATTATACACATTAAAATAAATCTTAAATAAAATATTTTTATGTTGATTTTTATATAGCATCTACTAAAAAGTCAAATTTATATATTTACAGTATATATAGAAAAACCTCCCTAAGCTTTAGAATTAGAATTATATAAAAAAAAATGTTCTTTATACTACGGATATGATTGTATATCTCTGTATAAAATTTATATCAATAATTATTATTACAATTAATAATTTATCATTTCTGCATGAAAATTTTTTTAAACTAAATTGCTAAATTGCTGAAATTATATAATAATTGTGTTATATTATAATTTCTAAGTTAGATCAGATAGAACTTGTAATAAATTAAAATTCACATCTTTCATATAATTATATAAAAAGGAAAGATAGAATGAAAGAAAATTATTATAGTTTTAACTTGATTAATTTAATTGGTTTTTGCTTAATTGAGCTTGTTAAATAACTGACATTCAGATTAATGTTAACTCATAAAAAGTCAAAATTATGTTAACAATTTTAACGTTTCTCTAGAAAGATGGTTAAGTAAAAAAAAAAAAAAAAAGTCGTAAAAAAGTGACCATCACAAGAATGTTATCTCTTGCTTGTTTGACAGAATGTTTCCTCCTTATTATTTCAATTGTTACTTCCCAGTGGGTATCGTAAGTAGATGTTAGATTAATTGAAACTTGATAGTCCAAATGATATTATCAAACATCACTATCATAAAATATCCTCTGAAAGAAGACATTCCTGTTAGCAACTTACTATACAAACACAACATTTTTTTTTCTTGGTACGCCCATTTTGATGTTCATTTTTTTTTTTCTATCCACTTTACACCCTCTTTCAACAAAATATTCTCTTTTCTTAACCATGAGAATGGTGTTTATAAAATTATTATTTAAAGTCTATATTACTTTATTATAATATAAGAAAATCGACTTTATTTACTTTGAGAGACTACAGTAATTTGATCTTGAGATGTGTTATTCCGAGAGTAGTCGCACCTTCGTCTTTTCAAGCACTCTATAGGTGCGAGCACCCTTATACCTTTTTAGAGGTGTTGTGAGGGACCACCCACTGTACTGAGTATTACTGATATCGTAGGATTACAATTTATGTTGTCTACAACAATTTTATCTGCATTGAATAAATCTAATATCGTACAGAGAAATATTTGCATGATAATCAATCAATTGAACAGGAAAGACGGCAATTTTTTTGTTATTTTATTTACATTTTCATAGCTAGTTTTTTTTGTACGCAATCTTATTTGTACAGTCATTGCCTTAGAATATTTCCATAGAGTCCAATGGAGTCTCTAAGATATTTTTTTCATCACGCATCTTATATATATTATATATAACTAACTGATATAATAATGGAAATTTTCCAAAGCAAATAATATATTTTATAGAGTTTTTTTTACGATTAAGATGTAAATAGGATCAATTTATAGAATTGTTATTACTTATTAATTTTAACTACAAATTTTGTTTGCAAATTTTGTTATTATAAAAAAATTACAGGGTTTTATGGTCTCTGCTATATATAAAATTAAGTATCCACTATATAAAGTCATTTGACATAACAAATCGTATATAAGTCTGTATATAAAAATTTAATAATGCATGAGTATTGCTTGTTATGTTCATAGGAAAATCAATTGATATTTTGTATTTTATTTACGTTTTTTTTTTCCTTGGTATATAAAATTTTATTTTAACAATAAACAACAATAGTGAATTGATGAAGATAGTTGCGGATAAAATTTTAATAAAGGAAAATGATGACATTGGAATTTGAAATATTTGAGGGAAAAAAATAAAGTTTGTAATAAAGCAGGCCACCCATGGAATACATAATAAGTCACATATGGAAGCTAGGACGTAAGAAAATAAACAACTTGATTGATACATTCTCATTATTCATGCAAGCTTGCCTGTCAGCAACACTCAGTGTAAATAAATTTTTTATGTAAATTTAAAAATCAAAATTAAATTAATTAAATGAGTAGCATAAAAAATGAAAATTTTTATTTAATTTGTAAGTTTTTATACAATGAAAACAGTAAGCAATAATTCTATAATAAATTATTTTTATGATTTATTATATAAATTGATTATTATACGGTGTTTCAAAATTTATTATAGCATGTTGTGTATGCAATTATGCGTTATTGTAAAGCGTGTCCGAGCCATTTATTTAAAAAAGTAAATCACGAACTCATGAGAAGTCACGGTATTTGCGAGAAGTTATAATTTTGAATATTTTGATATGAATGAAAATTTACTTGTAAACTGTTGATGATTTTCTTAAACGAGGAAACACGTAAAATTAAGATAATAATGAAAAATCTTGCGGAAAGTAATATTATATTAACATTGCATAACATGTTTTATCATATAGTAATTAATAATAGACAATAACCTGCATGAATTCTGTTTACATCATGAACTTGAATATAGAAGACCTTGATTTATGTATTAAATTATCTTTTTTTTCCAGATTTTTTGAACCCTCTTGACCCTTAAAAATCTTAAAATCGTGTTGCAAAATATAGAGTAGAAAAAAATGACATTTCTAACCTCGAGGTCCTCTATCTAAATATGCAATACAAAATTCAAGCAGGTTTTTCATTAAATTAACTTATGTTAATATTACTGTTGAATAAGTGAGACTGTTTGCACTAGTAATAGTTTTTTTTTAAAAAAAGAATTGGTCGTTTGAATATTACTAATTTCATTGAACATATTTTGATGTATTATATCCTAATAATATTATCTACTAACAAGACTATATTGTTACTTCAACAGAAGATCATCAATAGTTATTGATCTGGTCTGAATAAATCCCTTTCAGAAATGAAGATTATTAACAGAGCATAAAATATTCTTTTAAATCATCATCATAAACCAACATAAACGTAACTTGAATATATATATATTTTTTTTGTAAACAACTTGTTTTTTTACGTTTTTTATTAAGGTTGTATAGGTATATTAAAATAAGATATATTTTTGCATTACAAAGGAAAGCTTAAGTATTATATTTTACTACAATTTTTGTTATAATAGTAAAGCAATAAACTTCTACGTTATACTAGACATCGCTTCTGTCTAATAAGAAATATTTTTGCAATAGACTTTAATTTAATACCAAAGTGACTGGTTTATGTGTTTTTTTATACGTATAAAAAAATTTATCTGAATTTCTAATTTATTTTTAATATTCTTTTCGTACTATCAAAAATTTAATGGCAACGATGCAAGAAAAATGCTGGCAGATAGCTGTCACATTTGTCGCACGCTGTCGACTTGCATGCCTGGCTGCATCATGGTTTAGCTACATCGTACTAATAGGCATCATTAATCACGTGAAATAACAGCCGACATGTCACATACGGTAATCTAACATATTAGCTCCTTCTTCGGTCTCTTTTCTTATTGTATAGAGAGTGAAAAACATCTTCAGAGTGCAACGTTCAAGTGTAATATCTTACCTTCATAACTAGATAGAAAAAAATTGTCTAGAAATGTGCTACATCAATTTTTTTTTAATGCGAAGATGAGACGTAAAATGATACCACAGTCATAAATTTATTTTAATTAATTGCAACAAATAATTAACGATGATTTCCAGCTGTATAGCCTATATGATCAAAATAAAATTCTATCCAAAGGGAAGTCTGTGATTCTATCTATTTGACGTACTAACGTATAGTAACAGAATTTTGCAAAATACAAATTCGACGATATGAAAGTATATTATATATTATAATATAATTTAAGTATATTATATAGCTAAATATTGTTTTCAAATGCAGATAATACAATATTTTTTAATAATACAACTATATATATATACGTATTATAATCACTATTATATGGTACATAGGTATACAACATTAGTTATTACATAGACTTATATAGTAATTAAATATCAAGTACAAGAGATTTGATTTTTTTTTTTTTTTTAAATTTGTCTAATTATTATCAAAATTTTGTTTATAATTTTGATCCATTTATCATTCTGATTGTTTTTTTTTTTACTCTCTCCTCCTTGCTTTTCTTGCGCAACAACAACAGCGACATCAAATACGAGAGGCTGTGATAAAAAATATTGGATAGTGAAATGTTTGAGCGGGATGTTTGTTCACGAGGGGTCGAAGTTCGTGAAGTCAGTGGCGGGAGGGCGCGATGACAAACGACCCCCCTCCCCTACCTGCGGAGAGAAAGGTGCTCCGAGGACAAAAGTACGACCGCGTCATTCGCTAGGGTCCTCTTGAGATCTTCAATGGTTGGTACACTGGGAAAATATTTCAGCTGGTATGTGTACCAATCTTTGCCCATCCTAAATAAATATAATTATAATACAGAAATAATTGAAATTGTCAAATATTTATGATTCTTATAGGAGTAAGATAACACGCCCAATGTTAAAAATATTTCCACATGTGAAAATTTTGAAACATCTTAAAATGTTCTCTTCTACATCCCCTATCAGTAGTAATTCGATTTAGTTTTTCAAGTTATGAATTAGTCAACTTTAATTTTATTAATATTTTAAAAATTAGATTGAATTTGTATGCTCTAATATTTCAGCTACTATATAATAGCTGATCGGGTATGTAGAGGAGAATATTAATTTTAAGATATGTTTTATAATTTTCATGTGTGGGATTTTTTTAACATTGGGCGTCTTACCTTACCCTTAAGAAATTTTAATATACAATGCAAACATGGACACAATAAAATAGAACATTTTTAATTAACTCAAATTTAAGTCATAAAAAAATAAAATTATATAAATATATTCATGAGAAAATAATAAAACATTGCCATCGTTTAATCATCTGATGTATTTGTCGAAATTCATAAGTTATGCGAAAAAAAGAAAAATTATAAATATATTTTATAATTATTAATTAAAATTTAATTTTATACTAAAATGTACATTTTGATATAATTAATATTTAAAAAACGTACAATACATAATGATAGCAATATTTTTCTTTGTTAGAATAGATATTCTAGAAGCTTGATCAGCAGATATATTTTTTTATTTTTTTACAAGGATACACCCCTATGAGCTTGGAGCTCGAGGCGGGGTAATGGGTAGGGATCAGAGGGGGGGGGGGGGGAGAGAAGGGAGAGTGGCCACGGCCTCTTACGCGTCCCAGCATTCGCTGAGGTGAGACTGAGGGAACCGTGGAAATCAAGCCTCAATCAGGACGGAAACCTCTACTTTTTATCAATGAACCAAATTTAGTGATGTCCAAAAAGCCTGCATGGGGAACCACACAAGTGCCATCATTGCACTGCATGGGTGGAAATCGAGACGAATTTACCCCAGGGAGGGATCGAACAATGTAATTTTTACCTGAAACGGTCATCTATCCAACTAACCAAGCTAGACGTATAGCTTTTAATACTCCAAGAGATTTCTTTTTTTATATATTTATTTTTTTCAGTGTAGAAAAGTTATATATGTGTGCTCGTAAACATCAGTTTGGAAATGCATTCAGTGTAATAGAATGTGACCCGAGAGCAAAGTTATGTCGTTGTCAATGATTACAAAGCGCCGTCTTATCTGTACACCGATTTTATGTTTATCGTAGACAAGTGCAGGAAAATGCAGGTGACACGCCCACCCTGAATGTGGGAGGGGCTGCAGCAGGATGTAATTTATGATTGATGAGATTTTATCAGAATTTTAATGGAAATTTTAATTTAATATTTTCAATTAAACATTATTCTAATAGTATTTCAATCTTAAAGATAGGAATCAATTAAAATTTTATACAATTTAATTTTATTATTTTCATTCTGTGATCTTATTAAGGATTAATGGCACAATTTTTAGTAGCTGGTACAACGTTCCAATATTTTCAGTACACCTTCATAAAATAACAAAGAAAATGTTTGAGCAAATAAATAAAATAAAATAATAATAAAAAAAAACATAAAGTTTTGAGATGGAAGAATTTTATTTGGACTGCGGCGACTAATTTAGTCAAAATTTAGTCAAATCAGCATCTAAAAAAAAAACACTAAAAAATTAATAACTCAAAAACTTGATGCTTTTTTATTTTTTTATTTGATCAGGTTAGCTCTCAATTTGTCCGTTATCAATTGGTGGTAAAAATATTTTAGGCTTACCAGCCGGAAATAATTAGCAATTGCTACCAATGGTGTCATTAATTCTTAATTATTATATAATTTATATATACGTCAGAAACTCAGAATAATTATTGTAAAACTTAATTCATTCGGATCTGTAATAAAACAACATTATTTTTTTTAATTGTTACGTTTTTATGTGCACTCCTATACAGCATATCCTTAATATTAGGTCGAGATAACTATATATAGATACTAGAGAGGTTATACTGTATAGCTGTGATGTTATAATCATGTAAATAATTTGTCAAGATGTTTGCGTGCTAAATTTTTAAGATTTAAGGCACCTCAAATTTGAGGTGTTAGAAAAAAAAATTAACTTGAGTTCCTATATCTTTATAATTATATGTAATAATACAAAATTTGAAGTTGGCATGTCACTTCATGTATAATCATATATTATTTATAATTATATAGGATACTTAAAATACATATAATAATACATTTATTTTGTTTAAACTTTAAAATTCAAAAGTTATGGAAAATTCATAACGTCACAACACAAATCGATGGCAGGGGCATACATGACCAAAAAGGTGTCAATTGCTCCAAAATACAAATAAATCAATTAATCAACAAACGATGACACCATCAACTATGTATGTCACGTGACTAAGAATTATGTTATTTCGATGACGTCATAGCACAGATTGGTGGCATCGACTATAGATGTCACACGTCTAAGAATTATGCTACCTCGTGATGTCATTGCACAGATTGATGACACTGACTATAGATGTCACGTGACTAAGAATTATGCGCGGATCTTCGCAAAGCCACGTGAGGGGGGGGGGGGGGCGTGACAAGAACCACGCGGAGCGGAAAAGAAGAAAAAAACGACGCTTGATAATTAATGTGACATGTGTAAATTATTGCACAGAGGCAGGTATAGCAGCGGCGAAATTATTGGATACGATCTGAATTTAATTAAATAACTTGGTATGTTTAAACATGGAAATGGAATTAAATAAAAATTCTTTTAAAACAATTAGTACATTTTTTGTTTTTGTATATAAAGTATAGTATAAACTATAAACTCTTCTATTTATTTTGTAAATGTTAGCGTGTGAACGTTCGAGTATTAAAATAGCATATGATCCAACATAAATGGTGGGACTTTTCATAGTTTATTTTTATATAAGAATTATTAGGGTAATACTTATTTTGCATGTTTTATTTATTAAATCATTTTATTTTTTGATATTTTAAAACGTGCACGATTTCATATAAGATTTGAAATATTATTGCATGTAATGTACCAATTTTCTTACCTACAAAAACATGAAATTATCACCAGTAAATGCTGTTTTTACCTGTAATTTTATATGCACACAATTTTTCATGTTTTCGTACATATGGATTTCAGATCTTTCAAAACTAAATTTATACCTGTACAATATATCTGTAATTTTCTTGTTCTGTTAAAATAATTGCCCTCATACTGTTAAAACAACAAGCTCTTATATAATAATATTCACAGTTTAATACTTATCGCTTCTTAGTAAAATCTGCAATAAAATTTATACTTGGACTTTTACATTCAAGCTATGTTGATTAAAAAAGGTAAAATTGTAATATATATTATATATATATATATATATATATATATATATATATATATATATATATATATATATATATATATATATATATATATATATATATATAATATATAATATATATGTATATGTATATATGTATAAATCTCGTTCTTAAATATTTATTCTACAGCTAAAAAAATATTTTAATAACTCTATCTCTAAATACGAAGAAAAAAATTAAAAGCCAATAAAAAACTCACAAACTAGATCGTATTGGTCGTAAACTATATATAATACTTTCTTGAATCATATCATTTGTTCACATGATTTACTATTATAAATAAATCCTATATTCTCTATATTTTTTATTGAGAAGACAACCCTTTTTTTTTAAGATAAAATACATAACTTTGATACTGATCATAAAAATCTGACCTGTTTAAATTAAGCACTTCCTCTAATCGTACTCATTATAGACACCTTTTTTTGTCTACTTCTTTGCCGCTACTATAACCTTCAATTTAAAACTTCTTGCCGTCAATACATGATTATAACACGAACATTGGGTACGCCCCCAAGCAAAAAAATAATATTATAACCTCCGCTCTTTAATTAAATGCAGAATATTTAAATAAAAATATCATAATAATAAAAATTTATTATCATAAATCAAGAAAAAAACATGAAAATTTTTATAATATTTTCATTGATTGAATTTAGATATTAAACGGGAGCCTGATAATTGACATTAAAGTTCGGTTATAAAAAAAAGAGCTGAGGTGGTGGATAACCCGGGGGGAGAGGGGGGAGGGAGGGCATTTCACGCCTCGACGTGTCAGGTATTCCATTCCTTTAGACACCATTCCTGAATTAATAAAATCTGAGTGAGTTTCGCTCTGTCAATTTCAAACACGAATAATTAATTATAATGTCAATTAATCATTCAAAATATCTGTTTTGTTTGTTTCAATTAAAATTAATATTTTTATTAATTTTTTTATTGTTACGGTTAATATAGTAAAAATGAAATGATAAAATAATGTTGTAATTATTGTTTGCAGCAATTAAGTAAATGAACATAATAAATTTATGTTTATTTTTTAGTATAACAAATGACGTACGAAATTTAAAGGGCATTATAATTTATTTTATTTCATAGCATTATGAATGTATTTGCATTTTGCTAAAATTGTCGTAAGGTTTTAGAATTGAATTCAAAATTAGGACATTCGATTAATTTTCCTATAATTTTACAAAATTATAAATTAAAAACTTCTCAATCAAATATATATATATATATATATATATATATATATATATATATATATATATATATATATATATATATATATATATATATATATGTAAAGGTATATATACATAACATATACGTTTATTAAGATACTAACTTTTTTCAAACAATGATGAAGCATTAAAAATTCAATTCGTTTTGAAACACAAATAAAAATGAGCTCATGGGAAAGGAATTCACGAATTACTCATTATCATAATTATATCATATTTTATTAAATATTTTATTATTAAAATATCACAACAACAAAATGCTTAAGTATGTTGTGAGCTCATGAAAATTAAATTGCAGTGCACATAAATTATAAATATAATTAAGTTTAGTATTTTGAGAATATGTTTACAAATAAATAAAAATTAAAAAAGCTGATTATTTTTAAATAATCATAAAAAAATATGATTAATTATTCTTTACATGTTACAATGTTAACATATATAAAAACAACAATGTTGTAAAAAATTGTTAAGGCATACTATGGTATTTTTTTTACAATGTAGCTCCATAAAGTCTGTCTTTAAAATTAACAACATGATCTACTATGTCAACTGTGAATATGTAAGCTAATCAAAAAAGAATTATGCTAGGTATAATAATTTAGATTCTGTTTCTCGTGCATATTTTTAGCGTAGACAGGGGAGCTGCTGGCATTATTTAGGGCGCGCGGGGACTTAGTGGCGGCGGCGGGACTAATAAGACGCTCGGTCTCCCGCGGGGCGTGCGGTGATTTGCACGACACGCCTCATCTCGGTACACTGGCGCTCACCTGAACACCGGTGACGTCATACCTGGTGCCTAATTAGATAAAGGTGTTAGACAGGAGCTTGACCGATGTTGACTTCGGCCCATCTCGGTACACTGGCGACCACCAGTGACGTCATACTTGGTGCCTAATTAGATAAAGGTGTTAGACGGGAGCTTGACCGATGTTGACCTTGGCCTCTGGCGCCAGTACTGATGACGTCACACCTTTTTTTTTAAGTTATTCGTCCAATTTTAGATATATTTATGCACATATTAATAGCAAGTAAAAATACAGCATTATGCATGGGTATAAGCTACGTGGTGGCTAATTAGATAAAGGTGTTAGAGTGAGCTTGACCGATGATGACCTCAACTCTAAAATCTCAGCAGGTATATAACTGCTACTCAAATTACATCATAAATAAGTCTTTTCAAAACAGGAGGTGTAGATTAGAGTTAAAATAATTTGATTTTAACCACTGGAAGAAATATAGAATAAAAAAAGAGGAAGGGTACAATTATTCTTGATTCTTTATTTGCTCCTATTTTGATGCTAAATTAAGTTCACTTTAAATAATTTCTTTATTTTGGATTTTCTTGACAGTGAAATTTCACCCCCTTTTTCAACTCTCAGAAATACTAAGCTGGTACTAAAGTTACATAAGTCTTTAGTTTTGTAAACGATAATGATGAGCTTATAATATATATAGTATTGTTGTTTATAACCAAAGAGCAACACAAATGAATTATAAAAAAAAAATATTGAAAAAAATTAGACACGCATCCAGTATTTCCAAATGTAATTAATAATTATTAACTTTTTAACAAATTGAAAAGTAATAAATTATAGATTTAAAACGAAAAAAATACAATAGCTCTTCATTATGCATCAGTATAATATTTTGATTCGTAAAATAAGCTATTCAAAAATGTTGAATAGCTTATTTTACAATAAGTCATTTAATTATTCAAATTTTTCCTATAATGGAAAACATAAGTTGAATTATGACAAACAAAAAATGATATTTCGTTAAAAATGCAAAATAATTTGAAAGGAATTCGTATATTTTAATTTTAAAATTTCTATTTTATGCTACTTGTGAAATTCTTGTGGCATCATGATAATCCTCCATCGTTCCATAATGGTAAACAAGCCATTACGACCATACATCAAATAAAAATATTTGCATTCTCATTCTTTACTCTCATTGGGTATAATAGGGGATTGAGTTTTTTTTCTAGAAAAATACAAAAAGCATCACTCATCATTTTGATTGATGTTTATCTTTATGTTCTGTAATATATTCCTTACTGGCCAGAGTCTATACTTTTATATCGGTATAGATACAAGGTGGTCAAAATAACGGGCCACACCTTTGAGAGATATAAAAATATATGACCATGAATCAAGAGTCAGTGTCCATAAACCTTGTGGCAATCTAATGTAAGAGAGCATGTAACACGTCAATATCATAGATAACCGCAATCGAGAGTGAGAGAGAGAGAGAGAGAGAGAGAGAGAGAGAGAGAGAGAGAGAGAGAGAGAGAGAGAGAGAAGAGAGAGAAAGTTTTTTTTTTGCTTCAACTGAATCCTGATATATAGGGTGATCCATAAGTGACTATTGTGGCTTTAACTTCCCAGCATTCGTCCGGTTGAGATTGAGGGAACCATGGAAACCTCCGTCAAAATGGTCAGAATGCAATTTTTACGGAGAATGCCATCAATCACCACCCGGATGCACGAGTGGGTGTTTTTTAGCAATCTTAAATATAATACAATGAAATTTAAAAAAAAAATGGCTAAAAAATACCGAAAAACGTATTCATTTGTAAATAAAATATCATTAACATTAAATAAATATAATAATTTAATGTATATGAAAATAAATACTCTTTACAGTACATAATAATTATAATGTGTTTATTTAAAATTCATTTCAAATTCTCAAGAGATAAATTCAAATTTTAATTTAATTTAGTAAAACCATGCAATATCTATAAAGAAAACTACCGACAATCCACTCCCCTCGGACCAACTCTATATCTTTGCAGCCTCACTGGTGTGTGAAATTGTGAACGCCTCGTCTGACCAGACAGTCTCATCTGTGTCTCGTTTGCCAGCTTGGTTGAAAACGACGCTATAAATCTATCTCTCTTTTAATAACATATAACCACCATATAATGTTTTCATAAACGTACATGTTTTGATATTACAGGCTTTCATTTCATTTCGTGGAAATTATAATAGACCATAAAATAATATTTGCTATAATTAAGCGATCGTTAAATGAAACATAATAATTCTTACTATATAATATTCAAAAGCTCGTATAATGTTTTATATAAACGTATAACTTGAATTATAACCATAAAGACATGACATGTGATTTTTTTTTAATTTTTACAAGAATATACCCTTATGAGCTCGGAGCTCGAGGTGGGAGTATGTTTAGGGATTAGGGAGGGTCACGATTTGTTAAGCGTCCCAGCATTTGCTGAAGTGCAGAGGTTGAGGGAACCGTGGAAGACCTTTACTTTTTATCTATGGACCAAAGTGATGTACAAAGTCTGTGGGGAACCAACCCGCAAGTGCAACACTGGATGGAAAGCGAGAGGTGAATATAACCCATGGAGGGAGCAACGTAATTTTTACTTGAAACGGTCACCCATTCAAGTATTAAGCACGCTCAACGTAGCTTGACATTGGTGATATAATGAGAACCGGTCAATGCACTGCTCTATATACGCTCAACTTTAAAATTAAAACATTAAAATCAACACCAACAAAGAGACTATATATTTTTCTCTGATGATAATGAGATTTCCATAGACTATACATTCCGTCCGTCTGTCTGTCGGCTTTATCGTTGTTTCCCACGTGTAGCCTGTGTATCTCGCAGAATCCTCGATTGATCTGGTTTTATTGGAGTGGCTAGTCCTGGGAGAATTCATCACGTGATCCCACGCTGAGGGTGCGAGGAAGCAACAAACGTGGTTTATATTAACGAACCGCGGCCTGCAGGGAAGATGCAGATCAGCAGAGTACGGCATCTTTGAGAACTGGCAGCTGAAACAGCAACCCGTCGTGTTCTATTTATTGTTGTACCACGGACCATGTACTTGTGTGATGCTTGCGGCGTTAACCAACCCTTCCTATCGACGGCAATTAGTATTCAGACACCACACAGGTGCCGCATACTCTCTCTCTCTCTCTCTCTCTCTCTCTCTCTCTCTCTCTCTCTCTCTCTCTCTCTCTCTCTCTCTCTCTCTCTCTCTCTCTCTCTCTCTCTCTCTCTCTCTCTCTCTCTCTCTCTCTCTCTCTCTCTCTCTCTCTCTCTCTCTCTCTCTCTCTCTCTCTCTCTCTCTCTCTCTCTCTCTCTCTCTCTCTCTCTCTCTCTCTCTCTCTCTCTCTATCTTCCCTCTGTAATTTCATACTCCATTACACCACTCTTCCCCCTTTTGACATCCTAAATTATACATAATAATTCTTATTATATCTTCAAATCAATATGTGTCTTTGATATAAAAACTTAATTAAACACTTTGAAAAAAATAGATTAAAAAAATAATATATAATCAATTTCGTTATAGAAAGAGTTGAAGATGAAATGTATTTTTAACCCATCTTTTAAGTAAAGGTTATTCTTATGTATTTTTAATATGAAAAAAAAAATAGCTCTTGAATCATTTTCCTTGTGACACTGATTTATTTTAAAGATATGCTAGACAAATATATTTGTACAAAATGTTATACAAGTTTTTCCAGCACATAATTTCCTAGTCTGAAGATGTAGTTGAGAATAGATTGCCTGTGATGGCCCGACAGTCAATAAAACTGTCCTAAGAATTTTCTTTATCTGTGACAGGTGTAGAAACACGATGTGCCGCCTAGTTACTAGTTACCAGCGCGCCTGGTGGGTGGAATATTAACTAAGATAATACGATTTATGACCCCTAAGAAAGAAGAATTAATTTCCATTGATTGTCGGGCATACTAGTCCCTTGATCGAACTTTTTTTTTTTTTTTCATGCTATTGTTAAACTCATTGATAATTCTGTTGGAGTTTAAGAAAAAAAAAAAGAAGCTAAGAAGTTTTACAGGTATTAGAGAAAAATAATTTCAAAATTTCAATCTATTTTATGTATTTTAAAGCAGAAACTTTATATTAGAAGTTTCAGTTTCTATATGCAAAGCCTTATTTCATGGACTATTAAGAATCCTTCAATTTCCGGTTACCTATAATACCCCATCATGATTTATATATAAGGGACTAAAGAAGTTACAGTTCTGACAGTGCGTATATATACTCTGTATATGTCTGTAAATAACTATAACTATAATAATACTTTACAATTATAATATATACTGTGTATTATATTAACATTTAATAAAAAATTTCAGTTCTGCCAAGTTTAGTATTAAAAAAACTTGTACATTATATACATTTCAGCATGACATCATAATTGAATTTAATTCAACGTTCTATAATTGTCAAAAAATTTAATAATTAATTAAATACTTAATTAAATAAGACATCAAGGTGTAATAACGAATAACGACTCCATCTGATGACAGTTTTAAAATACATTAAATAAAGTGTGTGTTTTTTCTTGCTGTTTTCGTTTATTAATTATTAATGATTTTTAAATAGTTTTATTTATATTGACCTCATAAATCACCAAGAGATGGCATTAAAAACAGCCTCTATAGAAACAGTATGACTCAACTACACGTGTACTTTAGCCAGTAGCAAAGCTCTGATATCAAAACAATGACACTTTTAGAATCACTCAGGTAAAATCCACCAGATGTCCATACCTGTCTTTATGACGTCAATAACGCATCGATGACGGAAAAAGCATGAAAAAACCCACACACTTTGTATTTGTATATATTTAAATTATTGGCAAATTGACTTCTTCCCAGAACAATAGCTGCACTGTTAGAACAATGCATTGCTCCCATATAAGGCCATCTTTCAGTGAGAGAACGTTTTTTCTTTTTTTTTTTTTTTTTTTTTTTTTGAGTATTATACAATAATGGAATATATCAATCTTTTCTTATGACCATTTGTATATCCTAATACATTAATTAAATCTACAAATATATTTATAAAGTTGTTTCTGCGAACACATTACCTGTATACGGACAGAATGCTAAATAAAATATTCTAATGTATAGTTGATGTCACACATTTGCATTTATAAATTCTCAACACGTTTGCTTAGAATTTAAATATCCGGTCATATAGAAAAATATGTTTCTTGTATTTCAATAGTAGAGAGAAACCAAAAAACGGTAAAAAGATGACGTTTTACAAATTTCACAATTTTATATTTCAACATGATATTTAAATATAAAAATAACTTCCGTTTTTATAACATAAAAATTTAAATAATTTTCTTTATTATATATATAATTTATAAAAATAAAGTTAAATTATATGTATACATGACAAATAAAAATGCATTATATATATATATATATATATATATATATATATATATATATATATATATATATATATATATATATATATATATATATATATAAATATTTCTTTTTAAATTCATAACATGAATTAAATGTTAATATATATAAATATTTAAATTTGTTGTATAACGAATACAAATGTAAAAAATTACGACAAATTATTCTTGAACAGTTCGTGATCATGTGGAGTGCGTGTTGTCGCAAATAGATGGTCCTCATTTGCTTCACAAGGTTCCCCCACACTCGATTACGCGACAACTTGAGTTAAAATGGCCGTGACAAATGTAACAACATTATACGAGTCAGTATACGACTAATGTACTAACGTAGAAGCATTTTTAAATATGCAGCACTACCTATTATGTGTGTGTTAAATATTCTTGTTTAAAAAAAAATAAAGTAAAATGTCCCTGTCAGATGTTTTTTTTTCTTTTCTTGAAACTTTTATAAACTGCAGTAATCAAGAAGTCTAAATTTATACTTTTCTTTTATCTTTATTTTTAGATTTCTTTTTATTAAATAAATAGGGATTATTTTATCTAGAATCTTTTGTGTTAGAATTTTTTTTGTTTAAATTTTACTTTGTAGAATCGGATATAGAATAGCAAATTTAGTTCAGTGGATTTCTTTTAAATAAATATTGCATAATATAGAATACTAAACTTTTTTTTTTTATATAATGTATTTACTGAAAATATCGAAAAAAAAAATATAATAAATTCCTTGAATAAACAAAATATAAATATAATAAATAATTTTCACCTTTAATGTATTATCTCCTTATGACAAGAATTATGATGTTTTTATTAATCAAATTTATTTATTTAAAATAAACATATAATTTATATCTTAAATCATATATTTAAATGTAACTTCCCATATATAAAAAACATATTTATCAATTTATCAACTTCTAAAAAAAAAAAAAAAAAAAAAAAAAATATGGGAGGTTGTAAAGTTAAAGTAAATTTGAAAGAGCATGATTTTAATGAAGACATTATGCGAGGATCTTACAAGAGTTGGCAGCGTTGAGGGGCATATTTCACCACCCCCGGAGATGGTGACTTGATTGAGTAATAGCAACGTGGTGGGGACGGGCGATATTACTGGCTGAGTTTTCCCCCAACAGTCTCCACGGGATACGATATATTGACCCCCCTAAATGTGGCCTCTCCTTAAGTTATTATTAAATCTTTTTAAATTGAATTGACAGCTAAAATAATGAATATCACTATTTTTTTGTAACTTAATTTCTTTTGGTAAAAGTTATTAATTAATGTTATATATTAATATTATATTATAACATGATAATATAGTTTTAATTATCTTTAAAAGGATATAAAACATGTAATTAGTATGATATAAGTAAGTTAATTACTAACAGTGAGGAGTGATGTATTTTTTATTTTAGTACTTAAAGCTTACAATTAATGATGTTTTTTATTAAAAGAAAATTTCGATGGTAGAATTATTATAAGAAAGGATATCTCATTACATTGTGGGAACTTGATCTTAACAAAGTTACAGTATTATCTCCAAATAAAACACTACAATTGTTGGTTTTAGTGACTTTAGTTGAGTATTGGAATTATCGTATATATAATGTATTTATACAATGTAATTATGTATCAATTTATAATAATATTTGACATAATGTTTGTATAAAAATTTGGTATAGTGTAGTTTTTTGTCAGATCACCAAAGTTAAGCCATACCGAGCATGGTTAGTAGTTGGATGGGTGACAATTTTCAACAAAAAACACTCTTTACATATTATATATATCCACGTAGTAAATAAATCGTTGCGCTTTTCCGCTATTCGGTTTCTCTATATAGCTTTGAACAGTTTGAAGTTTGAACCATTGCACTTACGATTGAAAAAAAAATATTATCATCTATCCTAGTCACTGAGGTTTCTACGGTTCCCTCAGTCATAGTGGTGACTTCTGGGATAATCAATAACCATCTCGATGTGCCTCGACTGTATACTGTACGTACGTAAATTTATGAACATACATTCAATGTTAAATGTTCCATCTTTTAATTCAGCAACATTCTTGAAAAAAAAAAATTAAAAACCACCTCAGGCGTCACCTGGCTTTACCATCTATTTGACAGGCGCCTATGACGTCACGTGAATAATGCTTCATTTTTTCATACCTCCCAGTCTTGGATTATATAAAAAATCTGACACTAACTTCTTTTTATAAGCTTTATACGTAATAAAATTCGTAAGTTGTCAAATACAATAAATAAATTCAACTCAAATTTATAATCAAACTCATTGAAGTTTTGATTATTGTGAAGCATGTCAAACTTTATTTTTATTTTTACTTCCCCCTTTCTCATTCAAGAACAAGTACATGAAAATAAAAATCCACTAGGACAGATCTACACTATAAAAAAAATTGTACTTGATAAACTTTAAATGTAATCGTTTTGTTATTTTTAAATTTACACGCAATAAGTTTAAAAAGTTTTCTTTTAAAGTGAAGTAAACTTTGACATACATGTATATAATATGCTAATTTCAACACTACATAACGTTGTGCGTGCACATGGGCAGCTCCATGGCACGCCTCTCTGTCAATACTAGGGTGGGAGAACACTCACGGTGCATGCCTTCTTGAGTGAGCATCGACAGAGAAGGGAGGTCGCACACTGACTTCGTAATCTTCGCATCGTATCGTATGACTTCGTATAATATGATAAAAATTTAGAAACGGTTAAATGAGAAACGTATACAATTGCATACGATGGTATACGAAACGAAGCTTTGTGTGCGCGTATGCCTGGGTGACATAGGTTCTTAATTTTGTTTATCATACGCTGCGAAATCATGCGAATCTGTGTGAGATAGCCCTAAGCTCTGCTGGTACCGTTTCTACGAGTTTTAGGATTTGCCACATAAGATGCATGTTAACAGAATTTATTAAGCTGATTAAATCAAAGTTTTTTTAATTAAATAGTTTTTTTATGATATAATTATTTTAATTAATGAGCTACATCTGAAAATGTTGAAATTTAATATAAGATAAATAAATTATAAAATAAACTGCCTCCTTATGTGGATATTATGTATAAAAAAATAATAATAAGCTGAATAATGTAAATATAAATAGATACATTTTTTTTACTTTCTCGTGCATGTTAGTTTTCTTAGATTTTTTTGTGCACTTTACTGTCTTAATTTTATTAATTGATGTACTTGATAAAAATCGTTGAAAAAATTACTTCTATATTTATTATGTTTGATTAATACGAATCACATTACGAATATAATTATATTTTTTATTCAATATAACTCAAATTTACTACACTAAAAAAAATATATAATATTTAGCAATAGTTTATTCATGAATGGCTTGATTGCAAATTTGCCCACAATTTTTGAAATTTGTGCACTCATAAATTTACCTGTTTCTTAAAGACAAAAATTCAGTTTTGGGACAGGTGATTCTATCAATAATAATTAGTTCACGTTCACCATGCCTTTATAAACTGCGTTGCAAAACCCAAAAAGAGAACAGGAATAAAATAAATATTTTTTTACCGAGAGGTATTATACATCATAACATGCAACCAACTTAGTAAAAATAAAAATTATTTCAGTAATCTTAAAAGTTTTTTTTTTCTTCAGTGTATTTATGGTGTGAATTCTATTTGTTTTTTGTAAAAAAAAAAAAGAGTAACGCTGATTGATTTGTCAATGTATTTTCTTCTTATTATTATTATTTACAAAAAAGTTTTAAAAAGAGTTAATTATTTGACACACACTTGACTTCAACCCTTTTCTTTCACGACGAGCTTCTCTCCATCACATGTGCTTGCCCCCCCCCCCCCCAAGCCATCAACATTCGTCATGCTGTTCTCACCCTCTAAGGCTGTCTGCTATCACCCCCCCCCCCCTCCCCTACCTGCATAATGCACTGCAGCTGGAGTGAGCTCTTAGTACCAGCCCCGATAAAAGTTATTTATTACACCGGGATGTGATGAATGGATGAAATTTAGTTACTAGCTTGATACAACTTGTAGAAGCTTTTTATTTAAAATAATAAAAAAAAGACGAGAGAAAGTAAATAAAATACATGTCTATCTGAATTCTTTATTTTAAAAATGTATTTTAATTTTATAATAATATTTTTTTTATGTTATTTTAAAATGAATTTGATAAAACTTTTAAAGCATTTTAATCTTTTAAATTGTACAATGATTTATATTTTACACAGTTTTTCTACTACTTTTTAATGTAAATTATAATTTAATACTCGTTATTTAATATATTTTATTAATTTAATATTTAATGGCAATTTATGTAAGTTATACTAAATTATGTACTTTAAATTTTATAGATATAAGTACTTACAGTTAGTATCAGAATCTTAAAAATGATTATTTTATAGTAAAAAAATCTAGTGAAAATTTTATAATTTATTATTTTTTATAATATTACTTTATTACGCACTGGCCAAGATTTTACAATATTTTATATATATGTGTATGATATTTTTTTTATCCAGTTAATGTTAATTTACGCATATATAAGCTATATTAATGAATTACTTTAAATTTTATTATAGAAATAAGTATTGGTCAGTAGCAGAATGTCAGAGATATTTATTGTATAATAAAAATGTAATGAAATTTTCTACAATTTAATACCTTTACATTGATTTTTTTATTCATTTAATGTCAATTTATATAAGTTGCATTCAAATAAATTACTTTAAATTGTATATGTAAAATAAATAAGTACTCAGTAGTCTCAGTACACTCGGTAGCATACAGAGATGAAAAAAAGTGTTTAAATAATGTAATTTGTAGTTTTTGTAGCCTTTATAAAAAAAATAACATCTAAAAATTTTCATTTTAATATCTAAGTAAGTACCGTATAATGATAAAATATATTTTATGTTGTAAATTTAACGTGTTAAAAAAATAGCAAATATAAAAAAAAGACAGTAAGTTGTTAGTAAAATGTTAATTGAGAACAAGCAAAAAGATGCTAGTAAGCTACAGAGAGACATGATGAATGATGTATCTCAGCATCCTTGGTCCATTCACCAATCTCAACTCATTATCCTAGACACATACGTCTTAATGATGCGTACTACTCATTAATATCTACCTTCTTTTTTTTTTCAGGTGAATCCAGCCATGAAAGACATACACTAACAGTAAGTTATAGATATACTTTTCTAATGCTAATATACTAATGTAAATAAATTTTACATATATATATATTTTTTATATTATCTATTTAGAGTTATATTAACCAAGTAAGGTAATAATGGCTGATTTGAAAATGCAAATCAGTACTTAAAAAAAACTAGTATGTTACTATTTTAATACTTAACTTACTTTTTTTAAATGAGACATTTTTTCTTAGAATAAAATATAGGTAAGTAGTAATCTAATCTTCAATCTGATTTTCATTTACCTTATTTTAAATGTAGATTAGATTATATTTTACTAGTGATAAATAAATTTACATCAATGTTTTATTTAATTAGGCTCTAATTCTTTCTCTAATTGTTTTCATGAATAATTAGATCTTATTAATTAAATTTATTTTTATTTATGTTCTTTTAAGTATGACATTAAATATGCAAATAAGACATGTATCCATAAATATGCATAATATTCTATTCTATATAACATACAGAAAATAATATTTTGATATATTTTATGAAAAATTACTTTTTAGTAAAATTAAAAGCATAAACTACTTACGCTTGACTTGAATAAAAATTATCGTAGTGTTATTTAATAAATGATAATAATTATCAACAGTAAAAACACATTATTGATGTTGTGATAAAATAAATTAACAAAATAATTATGCTGTGGTCATTCATATAATAAGAAATTAAGTTAATAGTTATTTTTTTAATTGCATGAGATGGGAAAGGCAAGATTAAATCATAATTAAATTTTTGGTTATTAATTAATTCAAAATCAGAGAGAGGTAATAATTATTTATTAAATTAATGCATTTTTTTAATGCCATGCAGCAGGAAAAGTTTAAATTTTTGAAAAAAAAAAATAACATTATAAACTATGCTTTTTAATTAACTGCACTAAAAATTGAATTTTCTGTGTTCAGAAGACAATAGAAACTCAAAATATTTATTTAATCATTCGACAGTCTACAGTGATTAAATCACTGTGAAACTTTTGAAAATTTTTTTTAAATAAAAATTAGAGTTAATTAAGTATAATAAGAAAGTATATTAATTTGAACTCAAGTAAACTAGCTAAAAGCGCAAATTCAATTATATTATCAAAAGTTACACGTATTACAGTTTTTGACCAACATTTTCAAAGGAAACATATTGCACGGGTATTATTGTAAGCGTTAAGTCAGTTGGAAGAAATTTAAAAATTGAAAGCATGGCGAAAGATCTGAGAATTACTTTGAATAAATATATTATTTGTAGCACGTTGGTCGACACGGTAGCTTAAAGGCGACAGGTAACATGACATTTTCCATGCAGTCACTGACTGAATAATCGCTTTGTGAAGACACAATCTCATTCCACTTGAATTTCTCTTCATATAAGATTATTTTTATATCATGGAAAATTTCCATATAAAAAGTATTTTAGATCAAAATCAACTAGTATGTTGTAAAATGGACTATAAATGTATTTTATTAAGTAATTTATAAACATTATTAATGCAAAAAATATACTTAACTTGTTTTTATATTTTATTATAATATTAAATTAAATAAATTTAATATATTTTGTTTACGAGTAATTTAGATTTAAATTGATAAAAAAAATAGTGGTTAAAAAAAAAGAAGGTTGCAAAAAGTGACGGATTAGACCACCCACAGATTTAGGTGATGACACTGAATAGAGTGTGGAACAACAATACTCAACTTAGCTCAAAGGAAAAAGAAACTAAAATAACAATGGTTAAAAAAAAATGTTTTGCATTCGAACACACATGAAATGTAATGAAATAAAGGCAATTAAAATTTATAGTTTACGTATACCTCTTTTATATATATTTACATTTCATTTTAAAACGAGAATGAATAAAAGCAGTTAATGTATAACATTTTTTTTTACGCAAAGTAAAGATTTAAAGGTTCTGATCATCTGTTTTGTTTTTGTTTTTTTACGTCACTTGTTCTAAACTCGAATTTTGTTTATCTAAAGCCATTCATCAATGTATTAGATAGAGCGAGAGAGAAATTATTCTCTTCTCTGCGAAGTCTCTAAACTGAGACCCATAAACATTGACCTAATGATATGTGAATTATGTAGAATTTTATTCATTTTGAATTTTGACAATTTTTTTAAACATGCTTGTAAAAATGTCTAGTTTAAAAAATAGAAATAATAAAAATAATAACATCATAAGAATGCGAAGTCCTTATAATAAATTTGACATAATTAGCAAATAATTAGCATTAACTTAGTGGGAGGTCCAATATACGTTTTAAAAAGACACCGACTGTTATAGTTTAGTTTTGTAGAGTTTAAAAATTGACTTTTAACATTTATGAAAGAGATTTTTAAATTAATACATTTATCAAATTTAATAAGGTAATAAATTTTTGTCATGCTTAATAAAGATCATGTTAATTTTAACGTAGCTTCCCCATTTTTTTTTTTTTTTTTTTTTCCTTTTACACTTCAGTTGGTTTAATTATTAACTTTTTGTAACAAACCGCGAAGTTATATGGTAATGAATGTAAACCAGACTGTTTTGTTTTTTATTAGCAACGTGTCTACAGGAGTATAACTTATAGACAGGAATGGAGAATATATCAGGAATCCCAGGGTACTCTACAACCCTTAGGATGAGATGGAAAAGGCTGTTGCTGGACTACAAGTTGATATATAATAGGCTATAAAATTTCGTCAGAACACTGAGTTCGCTCACACCAGATTTTTAGATATTTTCTCTTGGACAATTTTTGTACGTTCATCGACTCTCTTTTTTCAGTAAATAATCTATACTTACTGTTAGATGAAGTACTTGTGTGTGAAAATTACCAGATAAGTTAAAATTAGTACGTTTAATTACTGAATCCATCCTAATTTATTCCTTGTAATTGTACTGAATTAAGTCAGTATTTAATAATTAAGTGTGCTTATTGCAGGCAACCGCAGGTCAGCTGGTGACAATCTCGGAGCGCCACCTGCCACCACCCTCTGACCTTGAACGTGACCTTGACCCCTCCCAGATCGAGTACCTTGTGAGCCGCCCTCTTTCCCCAGAGGATGGTCATCTGCTGCTTATGTACGCACCCGGCATGGAGGTAAGAATATATATAGTACCTCTAAGTCCTCTAACTAACCCCTAAATGGTCCCAAATTCTCTAAATAAACTTGCAAAATAGAAAAAAAAACGCCCTTGATTTGAGAACCAATGACGTCATTAAAATTTTAGTATGAAAATTACATCTGCTAATTTAAACAAATTTTTGTTTATATTTAATGATGAGTACTAGTACCATATATATACATTATCTTATTTTTTATTTTTTGCTATTCTATATAGATATTAAACAAAGCCTTTTTTTCCTCTTTTCGAGTTTCAACTCATTGAGGTATAAACAAAATTTTGCAATCTATAAAATCAAATACGTATATTTATATAATTAATAAAAAATATATAGTAAACTATATCCTCTGTTATAAATTATTCTAAACTTGTTTATGACTTTTATTTTGAGGGAAGTTAATTTCTCGTTAACTACAAAAGTTAAACGATTTATAACTCAAATATAAAATACAGTTGGTACTCAAATAATATTTATTGTAGAGTACATTATCAACTGACATCTGTTCTTCCTTTCTGTGCATGGTCAATATTAACATACAGGAAATGGTCATTCACATATTGTATTTTATATCAAATAATAAAAATACAACATTACTCTGTTCTTTTGTTTTTAATACACCTCGGGACACCTCGAACGTTTTAAGGGTAAGGTAACGCCAATCAGCTGATTTTTTAGTCCCATTTGATTAACATGTAAACCTTAGCAAATTCACAAAAATTCTAAAAAAAAATTGAACAGACAGATTTTAGTAGCCATATGCATAGAAAAAAATTTCAAGACAATTATTCAAGCCATTTTTTTTAGTTAATTTTTTTAATTTTCAGAATAGGGCTTTCCCATGGAGAGCCAAACTAAAAACTCAATTAAAAAAAAAAAAAAAAAATGGCTCTAATAATTGTCTTAAATTTTTTTCTATGTCTTTTAGGTACTAAAATCTGCCTCTCAAATTTTTTTCAGAATTTTTGAGGGCGCTTGCATGTTATTCAAATGGGACTAAAAATTCAGCTGATTCACGTTACGTTACCCTTAACTCTGCTCTATTTCTGAATATTATCATACAGTTTATTAATAATAATATAAATAAGTTGATGTACTTTTACATACCATATGTATGCTGGGCAATCTTCGCCGCTCCTTGAACTTTTATGCAGCACCACACATTAACACTGACTTTAATAATTATATAATAGAGTACACGCATATGCATATGCCTATTTTAGTAACTATAATTCAATAATGTACAATTTGCACAAAATTCGATGTATTCACTCCTAATTAATTGGTGATATTTCGCAAGTAGTCTACTTGCTTTGACGAACCGAGCTCTTCTGCTGCTCTGTAGGACTTTTTTTGTAATTTTAAAGACAAGTAGTGACACGTCGGTATGAGGTAGGTCAGTAGGGGAGGGTTTTTTTTTATGGCGGGGGTGGTTGGGGGCGGGGGTAGGGAGGGTCATATGCTACTAACGGTCGCCGGATTGACTCCGCAGCAGAGCTTGCGGGCCTCCTTGTTGTTGCTTACCGCCGTCGCCTGCTATCTTACTTTGCTTGCGCTCAAATTTCTCTCTCCTCTCTCTCGCGTTCTCTCTCTCGTTCGCTAGCAGGCTACTCCACACGTTTGGTATTATAAAACTCGGTTGAGAAATGATGTTTTGTTCTGACGTCATGCATATTGCCTCGTGAATTTTTCTCTTCTTCCAGCCTGATTCTCTCGCTACAATTTCGAAGTCGTCAAAATTAATTTTGTGATTATTTTCTAATGCATGATCGGCTAATTTTGAGGAATCATATTTTTTGTTCTTTATTTTTTCTGCATGTTCTTTTAATCTAACTGACACTGGCCTTAGTGTTTCGCCGTAATATTTTTTCTCACACTCGCATTTTACGGAGTAAACACAGTTTTTTGTTTGTATTTTTTCTTGCTTTGGTTTGTTATTACATAACCGAGTTTTTAATGTATCTTTTGATGAGAAGGCTACTCTTAGGTGAAATTTCGAGGCCTTTTTTCTTATTTGTTCTGCTACTCCAGGTATATAAGGGATGACTACTGTAGCTAGTGGTTTTTCTTTCTCTGTAGCTGTATTTGCTAGTATTTTTTTCTTGCTCGCAACTTGTTGGATAATGTGATTTGGATATCCATTCTCTCTGAGTTGATTTTTTACTGTAATAATTTCTTTTGCTTTCTTTTCATCTTCCTTACAATGTGACTCTGCTCTCGCGAGGAGTGTTTGCGCTATCGCTTTTTTTGTTGATAGTGAGTGATTCGACTCGAAATTCAAGTATCGGCCGGAGTCTGTGGCTTTCCTATATACCGCAGTTGAGAGTGCAGTATTTTTTCTTTCAACTTCAATGTCCAAGAATGCAATTTTATTGTTTTTCTCTATTTCCATGGTAAATTTGATATCATTTGATTGGTTATTCAGGTGAGATAAGAATTCTCGGGCTCTCTCTTCTGTGCTGGGCCATACCACGAAGGTGTCATCTACATATCGTCGCCAGAATTTTGGTTTTATTGGGGCAGATTTGATTGCATCTGTTTCTACCTTTTCCATGTACAAGTCACTAATTATTGGGGAGAGTGGGGAACCCATGGCCATGCCTTTCTCTTGCTGGTAGAAATCACTTTCAAATTGGAAATAGGTTGTTTTTAGACAAATTTCTAACAACTCCATTATTGTTTCAATACTAAAATTTGTCCTCTGGCTAAGTGTTTGATCTTCTTGTAGCTTCGATTTGACTATCTTTAGTGCCTCATCGGTGGGCACGTTTGTAAATAAACTAACTACATCAAAACTAATTAAAATATCATTTTTGTCCACTGTTACAGTACTAACTTGTTGAATAAAATGATGTGAATTTTTTACATAAGATTCTGTTTTTCCTGCCAAAGGTTGTAAAATGTCCAATAAGTGTTTTGATGCATTATAGCACGGTGAATCAATGCTGCTTACTATAGGCCTAAGTGGAGTATTATCTTTGTGTACTTTTGGAGATCCGTATATATGTGGAGGCTTACAGTGACTTGGATTAAGGAATCTAAGTGTTTTTTTGTCGATACTGTTTTCGTACTTTTTTAAGACGTCTTTTATTTTTTTCTCTATGGCTTTTGTTGGGTCTTTTTTTAACTTTGTGTAGTCTGGTGTGTCTAGCATTGCTCTGATTTTTTCCGTGTATTCCTTTTTATCCATAACTACAGTAATATTTCCTTTATCAGCTTTCAAAATTTTAATACTTTCATCTTTTTTCAATGCAATTACCGCCGCGTTTTCCTCCGAGGTTAAATTTGACTTTAAATTTTTGGTTGATTTTTCAATTACTTGTCTAATCTGCCAACGAAATTCTTCTAATTTTTCTGGTGCTAAAACTGGCCCGATGGACTCTACTGCTATACTGACCTACCTCATACCGACGTGTCACTACTTGTCTTTAAAATTACAAAAAAAGTCCTACAGAGCAACAGAAGAGCTCGGTTCGTCAAAGCAAGTAGACTACTTGCGAAATATCACCAATTAATTAGGAGTGAATACATCGAATTTTGTGCAAATTGTACATTATTGAATTATAGTTACTAAAATAGGCATATGCATATGCGTGTACTCTATTATATAATTATTAAAGTCAGTGTTAATGTGTGGTGCTGCATAAAAGTTCAAGGAGCGGCGAAGATTGCCCAGCATACATATGGTATGTAAAAGTACATCAACTTATTATGTCTACTTCGCCTGATAATATTTATCAATAATATAAATGTTTATTGAGCAGAAGAACAAAATATATCTTTATATAAGATACATAAAAACGCTGCCCAATTGGTGGCTGAAAAAGAATAATTTAATTTACAATTTAATTAAAAAAATTACGATGGAATGACTGAATGCTTACTTCCACTAAAATCACAAATCTGCATCTTTTTGTTATAATTAGGCCGAGGTGCCGTTTAAGTTAACCCTAGGTGTATAATTATATCCGTAACATAATAACATGGTATGTTACTGCATGCTACATGTATAAAAAAAAATCAACATGCATGCTTGAATTTCAACCCTTCTCCACTTTACTTCTTAAAATAGGTACATCTAATATTCTCTGTTTCGTGTTTTCATGAATTCCTAATACTGTTGGTAGGAAAGATATACTTTGACTCCCCCTCTCCTAAATACAAAAGCTGGTTAATTTGATTATGTTGAGCAAGGAACAAAGTTAATTTGTGGTCACGAAATACCCAAGAGAACGATAAAATACTCTCTCACAAGTATTAAAAATGTATCATCAAAATTGAAGTTTGTCAATGATACCCTTTTCAAGGGACAATTAATTGGTCACGTGACTTAATTTAAAAATCCCCCCCCCCCCCGTTCTTTGTAACCACAAAATTTGACCACAACACGACAGATGGTTGAATTTCATATATAATAAAATTAATAGTTATAAATATTATATTTTAAACAATATTAATTGTTGTATGATTTATTAGCATAAAATAAAATATATAATAAAATATAATTGGATCATAAAAATAAAAGGTACAGGAAATAAATATAAATTTTATTTACATACATCGTACCATTAGCAAAGGTAGATAGTAGTGAGATATAAGTCAACGTTATTATTTACATGCTTTGCCTGAAGACTCTTAATGTAAAAAGGCAGCATTGAGTATAGTTCTTAGCATAAAGTCTTGTTATTATATTATTGTTTCTTATATGTTATCAAATTAGTTACATCAAATTGTATTTAAATTCGTAAATAATGCATCACAAATTATTTTCATGAAATTTTTATTGTATGTTTTTATTTATTACAAACATAAGGGACTCTAGGTTATATAAATTGTCATTTCAGCATGAGGATTTCAGCAGTCATGCAGTTAGTATTCATGTAAAAAAAATTAGTACGCAAAAGGAAAGACATTATTATATGTTATATTTTATTCGTATTTGAAGGTGTTAAGGTAGAGAGAGATAACACGCCCAATCTTAATAAAAATCCCATTAATGAAAATTATGAATTTTTTTTTAAAATGTTCTCTTTTACATACCTTATCAGTAGGTAAAATATCAGGTATACAAATACGAGCTAGTTTTTGAGTTATTAATTTTTAAAGTTGACTAATTTAACATGGAATTTTCATTTCTCCATGTTAAATTAGTAAATTTTAAAAATTAATAACTCGAAAACTAGCTCGTTTTTGTATACCTGATATTTTAACTACTGATAAAAGGTATGTAAAGGAAAACATTCTATTTTTTTTTCATAATTTTCATGAATAGGATTTTTATTAACATTAGTCGTATTATCTCTACCTTAAGAGTTCAAAAATTATGAAAAAATGACGATATACGACCTAAAATAACCCATAAAATATGTATTAAAAAAAATCACTTAATAAAAAAAAATCATGTAGGCTTTCCATTTTGTTTGATTTAATTTTGGTATTACTAATGATTGACGTGACCTTGTTTGACCTCTAGGTGCTAGGGTTCACGCAAGCCGACGTGAGGAACATGGATCTGGTGTACGTGCCACCCCCTCCGCATTTGGTACCCACGGAGAGGACCGTGACCTTCAAGTTCTCGGTGTCCGTGCCCCCAAGAACAACCCCTGGGTACAATGACCTTCAGGTTGACCTTGAAGAGACCTTCAGCTTGTTGCTACTGCCATTGGGTCACCGTGAACCACGGTTTAGGGTACCAGACCCTGTTATCAAAGTAGGAAAGGTAAAATTTAAAAATATTTTACCAATAATTTTAGATCTGTATAGACGATTTTCCAAAGTGTTTTTATATTAACATAATATTTAAATTCAATCCTTACTTCTTCAAGCTTATATAGATATCTCAATTTACTGTGTTTGGCGACCAGTATTAATAATCTGTATAGTATATATTAAGCAATAACCCTCAGGATCTTGTATTATTAATGCTCTAATGAATAATTTATCAACAGTAAAAAAATATTTTACTGTACCTTGAATAAAGTACTGAAACAGATTTAAATAAAATATAACTTAATCGTCTTATATTGATGGTTTCGAGTTTCATAGCCTTGCAAATTTTACACTATAAAGGCGGATTCACATGACGATTTTAAAGGCGGATTCACATGGCGACAACGGCGATGCGACGCGATTTTGTCACACAAGCTGTAAAATCCTATGCGGCGAGCGAATTCGCCAGGTTGCGGCAGCGAAATCGCGTTAATTGCGATGCTCTTTTTTTTAATCGCCAAATATGGCCGCCAATGGATGTCACAGCAAGTGCGCATTATTCGCGCCGCGTCGCATGATAAAAACCGTCATGTGAATGCGCCTTTAATCTTGAAACATGGTAATCTCCCAACAGGACTTGGTGGTGAATATATCGAGGAAGTACTTCGAGGTCGAGGGTTTCGGGGAGGACAGCACCAACGTGGTGTTCATGATCACCGAGGGACCGACGTTCGGCTCGCTCTTCATCATCTTCGCAGACGGCAGGACGCGGAGTCTCAAACCTGGTACAGTCAATTTTACATGATCTTCCTTCCGGAAGTAAGGTTTCTGTTTTTCCTATTAGTATTTCAGCGTTGAATTTTCACACATAGCATAGCTCAATATTTTTACGTCAAACCACTCTGTAAAGTTTCAAAACTGAATTACAAAAAGAAGAATTGCAAATTTCACACTTCCGGCTACTTCCGGAAGGAATATCAAATTAATTTGACTACAAGTCGTGTCTTTTTGAAATTTTGATTACGTAAATTTTCATTTTAAATTATTTATAAATTGAAATACAACTATATTTGCAACTATAATAAAACAACAAAAATGATAATTAATGCTAACATGGGATATGCAGGGCCAGTCACAATATGCAGTATAATACTATCATGTTTCTACCATTGCATTTACAGCCTATGAAAGATTTAATACAGTAAAATAAAATAAAATAAAATAAAATAAAATAAAATAAAATAAAATAAAATAAAATAAAATAAAATAAAATAAAATAAAATAAAAGGACAACCTGCATGATTTTTGTATTCCAGGCATTATGTATGCCATATATAGGTATAGGGTATCTTCATTATTATTGTTTTTTTAACCATGCGTTTACAATACTCTCAAAAATTGAGTTGAAAGAATGATGTTGAAGGGTTCAAAAAATCATAAAAAATGACAATGCATATAACTCGAGATCTTCTATTCAAATATTGATGTAGGTTGTCCATTCTAAAAATTAGTGTTATCGAACTTGTGTTGAAGAATATACTGTGAAGTTTGGTACATTATTTTTAGACGAGGAGTTCTCTGCGGGCGAGGTCCGTCGCTCCGCGGCCGTGCAGTACCGCTATCACGGGGGATCAGAGGAGGACGGGGGAGAGGAGGGAGGCGCGGGGGAGGCACGTGGAGACGGCTTCGAGGTGCTGGCCACGGACCTGCAGGCGGAGGCCGTGTCTCAACTGGCCCTCAGGTTCGAGCAGGACGAACAGCAGTCCGCCTCCAGGGAGGAGGTCGTTACCTTGCAGGTCAATGAGGGTGAGTCGCCACCTTTGTCAGGGAGCTCTCCAAGTGCTTATTTTTTGTACTCTCTAATATTATGAATATATTAAGTTGGATTATCATTGCAGTGTCATGATATATTTTAAACAACGTGAACTCATGAACGTATGATGTTTATAACCTGTCATAGCCCTTTAAAATTAACAAATTAATTACTAACGTTCAATGATAGACCGAAACCATGAAACAAATGCTATTTTTATATATTTGCGAAATTTGGAATATAATTATACTAAATTAAAATTATATATTTTTTTTAGTTGAGGTCCCATGCAGTAGCTTATAATAGGTCAATAATTTATTTTTAGCAACTCAGGAGTCTAATACTCTCAATTTGTGTGTCATGGCTCCCCGTGTTTTTGATATCACTTTGGTCCATTGATAAAAAAAAAATAGAGGTGTCCGTCCTGATTGAGGTTTTCCATGGTTCCCTCAGTCTCACCTCAGCGAATGCTGGAACGCGTAAAAAGCCGTGGCCACCATCCTTTCCCTCCTTTATCCCTACCCATTACCCCGCCTCGAGCTCCAAGCTCCCTTATCCTTATTATAAATTAAAAAATGAATATCGTATATAATGCCGTACAGGAGAGCGCGTGGTGCTCACCTCTGACTACTTCTCGTACGCCCTGAGCGGGGGCGGAGGTCGGAGTCAGGTGAGCTACACGCTGCTGGACACGCCCCACTACGGTACCCTCTCCCTGAGCGCACGCACCCTGGCTCGCGGGGACTCGTTCTCGCAGGACGACGCCAACAAGGGTCGCCTGGCTTACCGAGCCGTGGCAGAGGTCGGGCGTGCGCAGATCACCGAGCGCATCCCTCTGCGCATTGCAGACTCCTCCGGCAGCAGGTACCGGCCACAGCTGTTGGCCATCACCATCGAGCCGACTGACAATCAGGTAAGGGAATTTTCTTTTATTTTAAGATAAGGAAGTTGCACGCAATTCAGGAGTCGGTCCAAAATGCTTGCGGCCAATTTTAAGAAATTTTAGTTTAAAAAAATACATATTATTATTATTTTTTTTTTCATTTTATAAGATTGAAATATTTACAACTTTATTAAATTAATACAAACACATATTCTCTCTTAAAGGCTAAATCAAGTCCTCTTTAAGAGCATAAATCCTGACACGATGTTGTGTGCTCGCCCATCTCTTGTCTTGAGATGAAAGACGTAGCGCGCGGCACTCGAGTGGAAATCTCTCTTCTCAGACAACGACTTGTGTTTCTACTATTGCTAATATTTATAACAAAAGTCATAAAACCGTATCCGCCCGTAAAGTTTGAAAATACAAAATTACGAAAGAAAAAATAATCTAATATAAACAATTAGTTTCTCTATAATGTCTTTCCAATTATGGCAACCTTCTTTAGGTTGAGTTCATAATATATTACGGTAACTATTTTATTAATATATACCTTATTTATAAGAGTATATTAAGGGCTAAATAATAAAGAAATAATGAAAAGAAAATAGAAGGTCAACAATTCTGCAAATTGTAACAAAACTTTCTGACAATATTTTGATTAAAAAAAAAAAAAATAGTAAAAAAAAAAAAAACATATCATGCAGTTCTCGATTAGCACAATTTAGTATTGAAAAATAGCACTGTTTTAAATAAAACTATAAGACTTTGAATAAAATGTAAAATAAAACATTTTAAGTTTACCATCGGAAAAAATATTCGATGCATACTTGGATCTCGATGCTGTGCAGGATTTAAATATAAATCTACTGATTGTCCCCACTGAATGACAAAGGTACAGGTGATGTCACGTCACCGCTTTGTGTTCACCACGTGTGCAATCAATTGTGTTCTCCAATGCATTCCAACGAGACACAAAGACTGCTTGATGACACCTTCCGGTTCTTTCCATTAAAAAAGAAATAAAAATTTAATAAAAAAATAAATAACATCACGTGTCTGACACGTGTTCGGTCACGTGTGTTCAAGGGAGAATCGGAAGTGCTATCTGATCAGCTGATCACCGATATTGCTTAAAACCACGTGTCTGACTCGTGTTCGGTCACGTGTATTCGAGGGAGGTTCGGAAGTGCTATCGGATCAGCTGATACCCGATATTGCTTAAAACCACGTGTCTGACACGTGTTCGGTCACGTGTGCAGGCTCCACTCATGTTGGTGAACGGAGAGATCGTGGTGCGTGAGGGAGGCTCGGAGGTGCTGCCTGATCAGCTGATCACCGTGATGGACGCAGACTCGTCAGAGGAACAGCTGGTGCTCGAACTAGACACCCCACCCACCTTTGGTTACCTCAGCCTTGACTCAGGTAAGTCATGTAAAAACATGAATAACAATCTTGTTAAACGATTATGCAAATCATGTCATGTCATTTCGCTGTTGATAATCTTCTTGCGGCAATCTTTACAATATATTATATTTATTACAGGTTATAAGATTCTACTTAATGAACTGTAAAGCCATTTTTTTATTAAGTATATAAATCGTTATTTTGTTTGTTATTATATATATAAATTTAACATACATCAATAAACTGTACCATATTTTAATGTCACTAACCTCCAAAATCATAACGGTGATTTTATATAAGATATGATAATGTATAACCTTCACTGACAGTCATATTCATTTAAGTTATGGTCGGAAATGCTCGGAAGTATTCGGCTCATCCGTGTTAGAGGCCAATTAGATCCTTTGTTGCAAATTGTCAACCAATCACCGAGGGCATTAGAAGCATGATGAAAACCTACATTTTTTAATTAAATATAATAAAATAAGAAAAAATTGACTTTTACCTTCACCGTTGTGTAACTAATCTCTTGATGTGTAAGTAATTGTCACATTAATTAATTGTCACTATCACTTCACTCATTGTAATATTTCGCAATCTTAGCACTGCTTGCTTCATCATGCGTTCGTCTGAGATACTGAAGGGAATTCAAAGTTCGTTACCGTTATTGTTATGTATCGAGGGGGAAGGAAGGGGTGGTGAGGAGATACACCAATAACACTAAAAGTAGGTAAAAGTAACGAACTTTGAATTCTCTCCAGTATCAGACAAACGCCTGATGAAGCAAGCAGTCTCGCTATTATGGGTGCGATTCACGAAGCAGTTAGCCAGGTTTCTAACCACGTTTAGCTTAACCACGTTTAACTATACCTTTTTCACGTGTTAAACCACCTATTTTTTAAACGTGGTTGGAAACCTGGCTAACTGCTTCGTGAATCGCGCCCTATAATTATGAATTAAATATCATTATATTCTAACATGAATGACCTTCACTCGTCAAATTATTTTTATACTAATTAAATATGACGTGCAGTGTACATTAAATTGTTTATTAATTTATTTGGATTGAGGTGCTCGAGGTGTACTACCAATTTTTATTTTATTTATTTTTTTAATCTTGTGTTGCAAATTATTGTGATGTCATAATCATGTAAAAATTCAATCACAAGTATAGGGAAATAAGTAAAGTGACTATATATATATATACACGCTCTTTAAGCAATATTTTACCGCTATTTAAAGGATTACAAAATTCTGAAAAGACACAACTCAAGGTCCTCTATAAAAGTTCTGTCTCCTTTTTGGCAGGAGGTCCGGCTGCTCGGTTCTCCGTGGCGGAACTGCGCCGAGGCTCGGTACGTTACGTACATAGTTTCCACCGAGGCACCGAGGCCTCGAGAGACGCCCTGCTGCTCCACGCGAGTGACGGAAACAACCGCTCGCCCAGCATGCGCCTCAACATCTCCATCGAGGTACAACTCGGGTAACAAGAATGTTACCCTGCTTTGTTTGTCGGCATTACCACGCAGTCTATGGAGGCGTTGTGAACTTGAGCTTTTCGGGATGGATAGACTGAGAGCTGTTCTTACCTCCCTAAAAATTGAAATTTTGCATTTCTTTGTCTCTTAATTTGACCAGTAGAGCAAATGAGGCAAGAGTAAAATTCGTGCTATCTCGAGGTGTATGTACATCTGGAGCAACAAAACGTTACCCATGCAGGCTGCTCTGTTTGTCTTATAAGCACTTACTTTTAAACCAGACTGGGTTGCTGGGTTCTCTTCTTTACTCTCTCAAAATTATATGGTAATGACGTCAATGCAAAAAAATTGCAAAAAGGGGGGAGGGGGAGTAGATGATATAAACGTTTGAAAAAAATTGCCGACATATAATTCGAGGTCAAATATATTTGCAATAGAAAAATCACAATGATTGTCCATTAAAAAAATTTGCTAAATCTAGTCTAGTACTCTTTACATTAAACAAATTACTGAAGACAGTCTAGTCTCGATGGTTCTTTGAGTTTTACTGGCCAACGATACAGTCAAATTTATATAATATTCCTTCAGGAAGTATAGCCGGAAATATGAAGTTTGTAGCTATTCTGTTTGCAATTCAATTTTGAAACTTTTCAGAAATGCTTAAGGGTAAGGAAACGCCAATCAGCTGTTTTTTTAGTCTCATTTGATTAACATGTAAAGCTTAGCAAATTCAAAAAATTCTTAAACAAAATTTGTAGAGATAGATTTTAGTACCTAAAAGCCATGGAAAAAATTTCAAGACAATAATTTTTCGAGCTGATTTTTTTTTAAATTAATTTTTTAATTAATTTTCAGCATAGGGCTTTCCCATGGAGAGTCAAAATAAAAACTTAAATGAAAAAAATCAGCTCGAATAATTAATTGTCTTGAAATTTTTTCTATGGCTTTTAGGTTCTGTCTCTCAATTTTTTTTTCAGAATTTTTGTGAATTTGCTAAAGGTTAACATGGGACTAAAAAAATCAGCTGATTCACGTTATCTTACCCTTAATTACAGTAGAAATGTTGACACATAAGTGAAATTACAGCGCTAAAATACAAGTACATAGATCTGAAACCCAAGACTTCCGGCTACTCCCGGAAGAAACATATAATAATATAAATTACTCTAATCCCGATGGTAATGTTCTTAACAGCTGGTGAACGACGAGCCGCCAGTGTTGGTCACGGAGTCTCTCGAAGTGGAGGGGGGCGGGGCCGTGGTGCGCAACTCTTCGCTCTTCGTTAGTGACCTTGACACGCCCCCGTCCTCCCTGATGATCGTCCTGCTGCAGGAGCCAAGTCGAGGTGGGCACCCCACGTCTGGGGTTACTGAACTGTATGACTCGAGTTTCTGCTCGGCTATATAAGTGAATGAGAGTAAAACTGGTATATTATACGCTGCGATTACACTCAACAATTCGTGAGTAAAATCGTGGTGTGTAATACGAGCTTTATTAATTTTTGTGTTTTGACGCAGGCGCGGATCCAGAAAAAAAAAAAAAAAAAAATCGGGGGGGGGGGCTGAAAAATTTCGGAGGGGCTGCCTCCATAAGGCCAATGTTTAAAAAAAATGGAGTGGGGGAAATGCCTATATTGCCCATGTTAATTTCAAAATTTCGGGGGGATTGCGAAAATTCTGCATTTTTAAATAGTCAAAAATTTGAGTCATATCGAATGATTTTCTTTTAAAATATACACTAAAAATATATATAGATATCATATTTTTAAATCTGAATTGGTACATTAATAATGTTGTTTTGTTTTTATCTTTTAAATAAATTTTACTCATAAATGTTTCAGAACATAAATTTAAATCGTCAAAACAATGCTCATTTCATGAGATCCTAATTTCAATTATCATATTAATATAAGAGTGCTTGACTCTCGTCAATGTTCTGACGGTCGACTGTTCTAACGAGCTCGGTTCCCAGGCGCGGTGTGGCGCCGCGAGTCTCCGGACCGGCCCTTGTACAGCGGGGCACCCCTCACGGCCGGCAGCGTCATCAAGTACATGGACGTGCTGGACGAGCTGATCACGTTCGTGCCGGCAGCTGACGTGGACAACGTGACCGAGGACTCCGTGGTGTTCAGTGTGAGTCACGTGGCAGATTCAATTGGATCTACACATAGCATAATTAAAGCAATTAAGGATTGACCTCAGTTGATTTGTATCTCGGAAACGGCCCCCTTGATTCTAATGAGACTTGCAGAAGTCCTTAAGCTCGCCACAATAAGGTTGCTTAATTTTTTTGAAATGGATCTGTTCGACCAGTTTTGAGAAAACTGAGGCAGAAGTTTAACATTGGCCTTATGGACGGAAACTGGAAACGGAGCTGTTGTGAGAAAACCGCGCCTTTAAATTTGCTCAAACCATAAGCGATTAAGTTTTAGAGCATCCTCGATTTTTTTAAATTTATTTCATTCGATTCCGTTCGACAGAAATTTCCCGTTTCCGGTTTGTAACTGAGGTCAATCGTTAATTATATAACACAGACTATATATAAGCACATATTAGAAACATACAAATTCTCATCCCGTGTTTCTCAGTGAAGAAAAAAAAATGCATTTCTTACTTCCCCTAATTATGTGAAAGTGCTTAATTGACCCGGACGTTTTGTAATGTGTAATTGATTTATTATATATCCAAATGGTAGAAGAAAGCAGAAAAAATCTCAAGTCAATTGTGGTAAAATATTTCATGATATAGGCGTTTTTTGTCTAGTTTAATTTGCGCAATTATGTTAGTAAAATAATAAAAAAATGGGCGAGATTCACGAAGCAATTAGCCAGGTTTCTAACCACCTTTAGCTCAACTATACCTGTTTTACGTGTTAAACCACCACGTTTAACTTAATTGGTTAGAAATTAAAACCCTGGCTAACTGCTTCGTGAATCGCGCCCATTATGTTACTAATGAGTAATGACGCAGGGCTTTTTGCATTTATCATACCATGTCGATATAATATAATAATGTGATATAATATATAATCACTTTATATCAAGTTATCAAAATTCTATACCGACTTTTAGTTAAACGTGATTTTTTTTTTTAATAATATATAATATAAATCTACAAGGTCTTGTCCAGTATAAATATTTTTGAGTTAAATAAATTAAAAAAAAAATAATTTTCATTTTTAATGCATCTTTTCAGTATACCATTTAAAATTTTAACATCTTTCCATTCATGCCTTGGTAATATTTTTCTGCATGAATGCTGAAATATAAAAGAATTTTGTTTATACAAACATTAGCACAATTATGAGAAATGTTGTGGCTGTATCGTTTATTTTTACTGTTCTATCTTTAGATCAGCGAGCGTGGTAGCATTTTTTTATACATAATATATGGACGATGGAAGCTATATGGACCATCAATACGTCTACATATTGTAGGTTCTATTTTGTATTCGTCTAGTTTTCTGTAAACTGCATTGAAAGATATATCTATCCACATAGATTGAGTTTATATTGAGTGAAGGCAGATAAATGGTTTGTTTGATGCACCAAACTACTAATATTTATAAGAAAGGTCATAAAATTGCACCCATACTAAAAACATGTGTCTTTAAAAGAAGAATTTTGTGATATAAAAAAGTACAAAAAAATGTAAATAATTATGTTATGTGTTATTTTCGTTGTAAATTACATTAATTTGCCACATCTGCAAGTGTTCAAATAAGTTATAATTAATATCATCGAAGATTTTAAAACTATTGAAATCACGACTTGAAAATTATTATATTAGCATTAATTCACCAGCATTAATAATAGCTAATACTAAATAATATTTACACGGAAAAAAAAGAGATGAAATCTGAGTGCAGTTAGAATAGTATATAGTTTAACCAAACATAAAATGTACGATTACTCTAGAAAGAAGCCGGAAATGGAGAGATTCCGGCTAAACTACGAACATAAAAACTCTAAGACTTTGCATATAGAGATTGAATTTCGTAATATAAATTTACCTGCAAAGTTTTAAGTTTAAAAAGTAAATATGGAATTCCATAAACCTCTCACTTCCGGCTACTTCCGATCACTTCCGGCTACTTCCGGTAGTAAACTCTAATTTGTTGATATAATATAAACCATCGCTAATATACTTTTAACCAATTTGACCTCATTATTATATTATATCGAGAGTTGTTTTTATTATATCAGCTATCATTTTCATCCGTGCATGCATATAACAAGTTGAGATCTTATAAAAGAGCAAGTAATGAACAATTAAAGTAGATACAATATCGTCTTAATTATCATGATTCGTGACGTCACGACTCCTTTGTTCCCAGGTGAGTGACGGTGACTTCGTGGTCCAGGCCTCCCTGCCCATCCTCCTCTCCGCGCTACACCACGACGGCCCCGCGGCCCCGGCTAGACACACCGCGGCCCTGCTCGTTCCATCAGGCGGCTCCCACGTGCTCTCTATGTCTGAACTGGGGGGGCGTGGCAAGCGCCTCGTGCTGTTGGAGGCGCCGGCGCCAGGACTGCACGTGCAGGCGAGGCGCCAGGGAAGCTTGTGGAGCACGCTGATTGGTGGAGATCAGTTCACATCACAAGACGTAACGCGAGGAGACGTGAGGTACAGTTGTTTCATGGTACACTCGTCGCCTTGGAAAGTTTCCCAAATGCAGCCTTGTTAATCATCATGCCCTATGTTATTTTTACGGAGCATGATGAGTAACAAGGCTGCAAAGGGAAATTTTCCGAGGCGATGACTGTACAGAGCGTGCTTTGATATCTAACTATTTTTGTTCATGACTGTACCTTCCCTAGTGCAAAATTGAAGTCGATTCTTTCCTGTAAATACCCTGTAGCCAACCAGTAGCTCTAAACCAGTAGGTAACCAGTAGCTTACCCTGTAGAACCCTGTACATACCCTGTGGATGTTACATTTTTACAGGGTACCTACAGGGTTCGATCTCAAGTTCTACTGGTAAGACAACCTGTAAGTTCCGGTAGCAATCAGTATCTAGCCCGTAGGTACCCAGTAGGCAGTCAGTAAGAACCTGTAGGCAGTCAGTAAGAACCTGTAGGCAGTCAGTAAAAACCTGTAGGCAGTCAGTAATAACCTGTAGCTACTCCGTAAATCCACCTTGTCGTAACCTGTAGGTTCCGGTAGCAGTCTGTACCTAGCTTGTAGCTTCCTGTAGGTACCCTGTAGGTAGTCAGTGGGAACCAGTAGCTACCCTGTAAACTTACCCTGTATACACCCTGTAAGTATCAGTAGCATTATAGAGAAAAGTAATGCAAAAATATAAATGAGATAGTATTAACATCCTGTCTTTGTGTAGAAGTCCCTACCATATAACCTGCCTAGCCCTAGCCTATCCTACCTGCCTTAACTAACGAGTAACGCGCGCGTACAAGAACTACCTATGAATTGCCTATATAAGCTTCACCGTCCTCGTGACAGGCGTACTCGAGTTTCTCAGATTTTCAATCAAAATCTAAAATCAACTATTAAATTTACAGACATGTAAAAATATTTGTTCAATTGTACGCATCAATGATAATAAAACAGATACTTTTATTTTTTTTCATTTTTAATTTTTTAGAAATTATTATTTTCTGCACATAATTTAAAAACGGTAATACGATTTTATTTTTAAAGTCAGATTATTTCGAAATACAAGCTATTTAATTGTTATTTTTTTGTTGAAATACTTTATTTTACTTTAGACTTATTGATACGAGTCTCTAAACGCCGCGGGCATGAAAGCCAAGTCCATTCATTAATTTCATGTTTAATGGTTATTCAATTAAAAATTAAATGTCAGCTTATGAGAAGTACACTCTTTTCAGGTATACAAGCACTTCTGCAGCGACTCCTATAATGGACATTTAAATTAGCTGTGTAGGTGGTGAAAAGAACCACAATATTAGAAGCAAGAGAATGAGGTTATAAATTTAATTAAAAGAAATACAGTATCATGCAAGGTTCTTCATGTATGCCTATATTTATGATGCACATAATTTATAATCATAGAAATAATATGCTAGCAATGAATATTAATTATATTATTATAGAAATATATATTATGTAAAAAAACTTAAAAGTGGAATCTGTGGCAATCGTGTCATAATATGTATGGATTAAAAACCGTTGAAAGCTACACACAAATACTGGAAACTACTGACTAATTACAGTGTGATTTGAAACTCTATACCTGTAATGAGTCTGTAGGTTCCTGTACTCGTTACAGGTTCAAATTTAATGCAAGTTACTGATTATTACTGGAAGATACTCGTATATTACAGGTTAGCTGTTACCTGTAGCGAGTCTGTAGGTTCCTGTAATCGCTACAGGATAACAATTTACTAAATCTACCGATGATTACTGGAAGCTACTGGTATATTACAGGATAGCTATTACCTGTAGCGAGTCTGTAGGTTCCCGTACTCGCTACAGGATAACAATTTACTAAATCTACCGATGATTACTGGAAGCTACTGGTAAATTACAGGATAGCCGTTACCTGTAGCGGAGTCTGTAGGTTCCTGTAAGCTACGGGATTGAGCTGTACAGGGTTTTACAGAGTGTGTACTGGTTAGTAGAGACTTTTACTTATTGCTACAGGGTAGTTACTGGGTTGCTACTGGATCGCAACCAGTAGCGAAAAGAGTAAAATCAGAGCCTACAGGGTCAAATTGACTTTACTGGGTGTGTACAGGGTATTTACAGGGTTTTTTGGCCTCTACCGGTTGCCTACAGGGTTTTTACAGGGTATTTACAGGAAAAAGTTTTACTAGGGTTGTTAGTAAGTGAATTTGCCGTCAGCGTAGCGAGGTGTAATAAAATATGCCATTATAAACATATGTAAATTTTTTTATCATATGGAATTTGTATTATATTAAGATTCAATAGATTGTGAATCTTCAATGCTATTGTTCTGTATATGTATGTGAATAACAAATTATAAGATGTAAGATATTCATTTAAATGAAATAAAAAAAATATATGCTAACAAGAAGTAATTTTCTATACATCTTTATTTTAATAATGGATTGTAAATGATTATAACAGAAAATTGAAAAAAGGCCAGAGGTTACGTACAGTAATTACATGGTAAATATTTTTTGTTGTGCAGGTTACTTCACACATACGGTGGAAGAATCTTCCCACTAAGATTTCAAATAGAAGATGACAGCCAACATGTTGCAACCATGGTAATTACTTTAATGTCTTAAATTTTAAATTTGAACTTAAAACTTGGTGGAGAACCTATATGGTAAGAATTAAAACTACTTGCTCAAACGAGGATGGTTGTGTATAATGAGTTTTGTATCTATTTAACATTGTAATATCATGTAAATGCTCTACCAGCAGCCAAAACTCAATTTTAGAAAATTGACAGCACCATAATAATAATAATGAGTTGTCACATATTCTTTATATAGACAAGTATTAAAATTTAAACCACCTTCATAATTGATCCCTTTTATATAAATATTGTGATTTTTGTGATTTTCCCAATGCTTTAGGTATATTATAGCCGTATATTTGAGTGAAAAGATACAAATTTTTTGCCATCTCTTTATTCTTAATGTCCTCAATATCAAGAACAATAAATATAATAAAAAATTATAAAAAAAAGCTACAAATGATCGTGAATGTCAACCTCATTTTGTTTACTTTGTTTTACGTCTGCATGTTAAATTATAATATATTGAGGTATTTTATTGAACTGCGACTAGTCACTCCGCCTGTTCTCCATAAGTTAACATGGTGTCCAGGTGGTGATGGTGCGGGTGCGCGAGGACCTGGCGCCGCCCTCCCTGGAGGTCAACTCGCCTCTCACGGTCAGGGCGAACTCCTCGGCGGTCATCTCCACGCGCCATCTCGCGGCCACTGACCTCGACTCTCCGCCCGGTGAACTTCTCTTCACGGTCAGTGTAGCAATTTTTGTAATCGAGTCTGAACATCGTTTTGTCTAAATAGCCCCAAAATCGAGATGTAAAAATATTATGTGACGTCAGAGTCATGCAAAATGTTTGTTTTGTCAATATATGCATGCGTTAAATCCGTGATTTTTAAATTATATTATAGATCTTTTCATTGCAGAGGGGGGTAGAGGAGCGGTCGTGTCATTAAAATAATACGAAAAAAAAAAAACTCAATATGCCTCTTCATATATATTTTGACCAAATTTGTTAAAAAAACAAACATAGCGTGCCATTAAAATGGTACAGGGATAACGAAAGCTTTGTCTGGAGCTGTACATTTTAATAAAAATTTTATTTCATGAACATTTAATTTCAAACTACCAAAATTTTATTTAAAAATAAAACTTAAAAAAAAATGGTGTATTTCATTGAATGGAAAATAATTATTGTTTTGCTTCATTTTTTTTTAAATTATACAAAATTAATAAATCACAAAACATATTACGCTCTCGTTTTCGAGATACCTGGCGTCTCCGAACTTAAAGCACCAAACAAGACACCACTCGGTACTTGATATCGCCGGCCTGCGGTCACTCGATGATCCATATCCAATGTCTTCTCGTTCTCAGGTGACTCGAGTGCCGCGGCGGGGGCGGCTGGAGGCACGGGGAGGGGGCGTGGTCTCCTCGTGGAGCCAGGCTGACCTGGAGGAGGGACGAATCACCTTCGTGCACCAGGGGGCGCCCAACGAACCGAGCCAACAGGACAACTTCGAGTTCTCGCTCTCAGATGGCACCAAGAGCGTAAGTTTTATGGACAATCTGAATTCAATATTAATCAACACTTGTCTCTCTTCTCCAGCATCCAATTTAATTTTGAATTCAGTTTTATTTAAATATCAAACTTCATCCCTAACAGTCTCTAAATTATGTGTAATGTTTTTCAAAATATGGGAGAATATTGATTGTGAATGTGCATTAATCAAGGGGAAAGAGTGAGGAAAGACGCTGTGACGTCATAGTCATGTTAATAGTTTTTTCCCTACGCTTACGTGTTCAATATTTTTATGATTTGACGTCACAGTGTTTTGTAGCATGATTTTAAGGGTGTTTGAGGATTAAAAAATTCTGAAAAAAATAGGTCCTCTATCCAAATATGCAATGCAAAAATGTCCATGAAGATTGTCATGACACTCATGACTGTCATTTGTCTTTATTTATCAATCTTTATACCTTTTTAAATTAACTTTCTCCGCCCTGGTGGTTAGGTGTAAGAATGGGCTTGCCTAAACCTCGATCACCACAATAAAGCAAATTTTTATCCTATTCTATCATATGTCCGTATAATATCCGCTTCCTCCGCAGGTGTCCGGTCAGTTTATCGTCCAGCTGGTACCCCACGAGCAGGAGGACGCAGGCCGGCCGCTGCTGTCTGCGGTGCGAGCCGTGCAGGCGTGGTCCGGCTCGCGGGTCGTCGTCTCACACTTCCAGCTGAGCGCCGAGGCCACGGCCACGCCCCCCGAGCACGTGGTGTTCGCTGTTAGTGTGCCGCCCAGATTGGGGGCCCTGCAGTTGCAGTACGGAGAACACTTCAACGTCACTTCGGTGAGATATTATATGAAAATGTTTTTCAGATTTTTATATCAAGTCAAGGAATGTTTAAATTTTGACCAATTTTGAAACCATTTAAGATGACGGTATCCTGCAATCACATAATTTGTATATTATATAAACGAATTTTGTCGAACTTTATGCAATCTACAAAAATAAATGAAAAATGTGGGGAAAAAAAAAACACAGCGTTGCAATTTTAATATGACAGAGTCCTGTACCGCTTGGAATTTTGGGTATAAAAAGTTTCATTTTCAGTCCTTCTGTTTGAAACAGTTTATCAGTGCTGATGGATTCACCAATTTAGAAACTACAACTTTTGTAATTCTGTGTTCAGAGTTTCTCGATGCTGGACGTGCTATCGGGACGTGTGTTTTACGAGCACGAGGCGCACGAGCTGCGGGAGGACTACGACGAGGCGCAACTCTTGCTCAGCTGTTCGGGACGACCTTGCGAGTACGCCCAGCCGGGCAGCGCGGCTCCCACCGACGAGCCAATCGTGAGCAACGTCGCTCCTCGTCTCTCCGGCTCGTTCTAATGATGACGTTTGTTGCAGACTCTCCCGATAAACATCCGCCACGTCGAGACCGGGATGCCGACCCTGGTGACCAACCTAGGAATTATGTACCTGGAATACAAAGATGGCGAGGTGAAATCACGTCAGAGTTAAACAATTACTCAAAAACAACAAGCAACATAATTATATTTTATTCTCATCCTCCACTGCATTTCGATTACTTACAACTTTCAATTCCAATCGACAAAAAAAGAACAATTAAGTTTACTATATATTAATTATAATATTGCATGTTAACCAGGCACTTGATGCAGATGGTATGTGCATCAGATTCGTAATTGTGGATGGTATTGAATTCGATCCCAGGCACTGCCTAACTTTTCAAAAGTGGCGGTTACTATATAACTGGTAAGGAACACCCACTCGTGCATCTGGGAGGCATCCTCCATTAATATAGTGACCATCTTGACTAAGGTTTCCATGGTTTTCTTAGTCAAAACCAGGCAAATGCTGGGATGGATGATGGATTGATATAAGTCATGACCGCTCCAGTTTGGAAGGGACCCACAAAACTCTAAGCAATATGTTAACTCGAGTTTATGAAAAGACGGGAAGTTATATTCAGTGACCAGTGTCCCACAACAGGGTTCAGTTGGGAAAAAATAAATTACATAAATAGAGTTTTGCTTCAAATTAATGATAGTGTCAATAAGATTTGAATTCTCCCGTCTCGACGTCGAACAAGATAAATTTATTAAATGTGTTTCTCGGACAGGCCGTGGGCTTCTTGTCCAGCCCGCTCCTCGAGGTCCGAGACTCCGTAGCTTCTCCGCGACGAGTGGTGTTCACGGTGACGTCACCACCCTCCTGGGGTCTCCTGTACACCACTGCGACTCAGGGTACTCCGGTCTCCGTCTTCACGCAGGGTACGGAGGACTTTAGAAATAATCGAGCTGACTATAATGTGATGATGTATTTTTAAGAAAAGGATGTGAATTTTTGTATGGCATAAGATGATTAAGATTGTGTTTTGAATGAAGGGATGTACTTTCCTTGCCTCTGAAAACTTCCCGTTTACAGCCTTTTGTGAATCGCCATTGTGATATACAGAGCATGGAGATTAATAAGGCTGCAAATGGAACTTTTCAAAGGCGTTGAGTGGTATAGCTAAATTATTTGAATGCTTTATTATGAAGCCAATTTATTTGGAAAAAAAAAATATTAATAATAAAAAAATAAATATCAGCTGAAATATTTTTTTTACTGTTATTGAGAAAATAATTAAAAATTTGTTAGTTAAAAATTAAGAATGGAGAATAATAATTAATAATGAAATCATGGAAATGTTTCTGACGTTTCAGAGGACGTGAACGCGGGAAGAATTTACTATCAACTGGATAACGAGAACGAAGTTACTTCTACAAAAGATTATTTCGAATTTCAAGTCACTGATTCAAAATCCAACACTCTCTCTACAAATTATTTTCAAATACAATGGTCTTGGATTTCTTTTGAGAAGTCAACTTACAATGTTTCTGAGACTGATGGAATATTACGGATAAAGGTGAGACTTATTCCAGTAAAATAATAGAGGGTTATAAGTTATAAGCAGGAATTACGTATGTATAGACTATACCCAGTATTAATTAACATAAAAATGTAAAATTAAATAAATATACACATTTATATTATGCATGCAGATTCATATTAAGCGCATTGAAACTTGAAAAAGTGTTTGTGCTTTAACACAATCCTGGGTACTAAAACCTTTTTCTTTGTAATTGAATGAAGTTAAACGCCCCTATATCGAATCTAACAATAATTTAATCTGACATCGCGACTGATCGTGCAGGTGGTACGTGAGGGGGGCGTGCCTCTTCACAGCAGCACGGTGCGATGTCGGGCGCTGCCGACGGGGCGGACTGGCGGTGCGGCGACGTGGGGCTCCAACCAGCCGCAGAATAACGACTTCGAGCTGCAGCACGCCCTGGTAACCTTGTCGTATTATTGCACGGAGGCCGGGGTTTGGTGTGGACCAGTATTGACTTTCATGACAATGGAATATCAACCTCAAAATTGTTTATTGTAGAAATAGATAGAGGGTGGAAAGTTATGTTTTACTCTGATTTTTTTTACGTTTTTTAGAGGCCTGGAGGTATTGCTAAAAAGCTTTGCCGAGGTCGGATTTGAACCCCCGCCCCTTTTAGGCCTCTTGGCGCCTCTCTCTGTATTTTCAATAATTGTTTAAAAATATTTTCCCAGCTCTAAAAAATCTGGAAAAAAAAAATCATAGCAGCATAACTTTTCATCGTCCTTTATCAATTTTTGCAGTAAAATTTTGAGTACGATACTCTATTACATTATTATACATGTCGTCAGCTATTTTAAATCGACGCCATAATAATTATGACGTTTATTTTATCTTCAATTTAGTAATGAATATATTGGAAATTTTGATCTTTGTTTCCATTTAAAGTTCATGAGCTCACCGAAATGTGCAATATTTTTAATTAAACTTCTTTGTTACTAATTAAGCATGAATATGTCACTGTAAATTATGCATGATAATTTTTATTTTAATATGATGTATTGTGTTTATGAATATTATATTAATGATGTAATAATTTCCAGGTCCAATTTGATAATTTTGAGAAAGAAAAATATTGTGTTATTAAAATTTATAACGACAATGAGTTTGAAGAGGTAGAAGAATTTACCATCGAGCTTTTCGAGCCAAGCAGGACGTTGCTAGGTAAGCAGTAATGTCACGCCTCCGAGATTGTTTATGTGACACGGAGGTGCGTCTTGCAGGGTCCACGCGGAGAACGCACGTGTCTCTCCATGACCTTGAGGACCAGCCCAAGGTGACCTTCAAGGCCAAGCTGCGACACGTCAATGAGACTGAAGGGCCGGTCGTCCTCCAAATCTTCAGGACAGGTGGGTCGTATACTCGAGCAAGTGTCCATTCTGACTGATCATCCCTCGAGAAGTTAGGCAACATTGCTCCAATATGTATTATAGCCCAGTTCATTTTGGCCGCTGAGAACGTTGACAAACCTTCAGGCGAGCGTTCTAAATTGAAATGGACATGTACTGTAATCACCACTTGAATGAAAATTGCTAGCTTATTTATCGTGAATTTTTTCAAGAATAATACTGTCGTATTTTGTAAAAAAGAAAAAGATTTGGTGAAAGTCTTGAAATATGAGATAAAATATTTTATTAATCCACTCCTCAGGTGACCTCAGTACCACGGTGTCAGTTCGCTGTACCACTCAGGCGGGCACGGCGAGGCCCAGCAACCTGACGATGAACCACGCAGACTTCATGACACGTCCAGACAACGAGGTCTCCGTCATCACGTTCGCGCCGGGCGTTGACGTGGTGCCTTGTATCGTTCAGGTGAGATCATAGTTGTGAAAATTACAAAACAATCAATAGGGTGAGAGAAGGCGAGTGGCTTTTGCCGCTCGCTGCGAAATCCCGGTGAGTAGGAGGGTCGCGACGGTGAGTCTACCGTCTCCAGCCGGCAGTGGTGTAAAGTGGACCCTGGCAAATCTCCGCTAGTCTCGGTATGTCATCGTTAACCCGTTTCAAACATCATTTTTTTTAATTAATTAACAATTGGATATTAATTAACACAATACAAGCGTTTTCTTTAATTTTTAAAAAGAAAGTAGTTATTTTTTTTATCAAAAATAGACTGCAAGAGCAAAGCAAGCTTAAGGTAGAGATAATAATATGGATCAGCTGGCCCAATGTTAAAAAAATCCTATTCATAAAAATTATGAAAAAAATTTAAAATGTTCTCCTCTACATCCCCTATCAGTAGGTAAAATATCAGGTATACAAAAAAGAGCTAGTTTTCGAGTTATGAATTTTTAAAGTTGACTAATTTAACATGGAGAAATGGAACTCCCATGTTAAATTAGTCAACTTTAAAAATTCATAACTCGAAAACTAGCTCTTTTTTGTATACCTGATATTTTACCTACTGATAGGTGATGTAGAGGAGAACATTTAAAATTTTTTTCATAATTTATATGAATGGGATTTTTTTAGCAATGGGACAGCTGATCCATGTTATCTCTACGTTACTAATTAAAAAAAATAATATATAAAAACACTGAAATATCTCGATACTAAATATTTATGTTTTAATGTTACATCAATTTCCAATGATAATGTTTAGATTGTGGACGACGCGCTGTACGAGGATTCTGAAGACTTCTTCATCGTCCTCACAAACCCGAGCTCGAACGCCATCTTGGGGAGCATCACTCGACTAAGGGTCCTGATCGTGGGTCCGAATGACGTCAGCCAGGTCCACTTTTCACAGACGGAGCTCTCGTTCTTCGAGCACGAAGGTAACGTCCCTCACCAATTATATTTATAAGTGAGCATGAGTTGTACAAGATTTATTATATTTAGAAGACAGACTAAAATTTGATAACTTATTGCTGCAGGTACGGTGGACATTGCGGTGACTCGAACGGGGACAGATCTGCACTACAACTCGAGCGTTTGGTGCACCACGCACGCTCTTGACGCCACACCTAAGACGGACTACGTGCCCATGTCCCAACAGGTAAAGAAGATGAATTTTATAAATTATTCAATGTATTTAAATTTATTTTCCTAAAAATATTAAAGAACTTATTCAGAAAATTATTGTTAAGGATTTTGCTTTATAATTAAATAATCATTACTTTTATACCTGTAAATTAAAACTGACGTAACATGTATTTCTCAGGTAATTTTCAGTCACGGCGACAGTGAAGCGTGGTGCAGACTGACGATACTTGATGACCTGGTACTTCCCCAACTTGAAGGCTCTGAACGTCTACGTGTGGTGCTCAGTTCTGCAGATGGTGCCACTCTGGTGGAGCCCTTGAGCACCACCGTGATAATTGATGACATCACAATGGACACACCCACTCTGCAGTTCGCCGAGTCTCAAGTGACTGTCAGAGAGGACGTGGGGATGCTTCACGTGGCTGTTCTCCGCTCCGGAGACGTTCACCACGCCGCCAGCGCCAAATGTTACTCAAGTAAAAGGTCCGCGAAAGAAGGCGAGGATTTCAAGGATCGTCCCAGGACCGAAGCCTCCCGCATCAAATTCGACCCCAACCAAACCCTGGCCCACTGTGACGTCACCATCATAGATGACTCGTTACTAGAAGGAGAAGAAGATTTTGTGTTGAGACTTGCAGAGCCGTTGTTTGAAGAATTGGACACGGGACAAGAAAAATTGGCATTGATTGGAGACAAAGCCGTCATGAGAGTGAAGATTTTAGATGTTGAGGATACCCCAAGAGTTCATTTTGAGAAACGTGATTTTTTAGTAAATGAACCTTCAGACGAGCCACTGCTATTGACACTCAAGGTAAGGAATATTTATCAACAAATCCTTGTTATGTCACCCCCCTGTTAGTTAAGCAAGTCCTCTGCATTTTTCAAAATTATTTCTAAGATCTCAAAATTTCCATGTTTTTCGTTCACAGGTGCAACGTGAGGGTGACGTATCCCACGCTGCACGAGTCCACGTCAACTCACGTGACGGTTCAGCCACATCCGGTTCTGACTACCTCGCTGTGTCCAGTGATTTGACCTTCCACCCTGGAGTCAAGGTCATTGACCTGAAGGTCACCGTTCTCCCCAGTTCCAATAGTGACGACGAAGAACGCCGTGAGGAGAGGTTTTTTTTGGTGCTCGATAACGATGAGGCCTCGGCGGCAGTGGTGAACATCCGGTCCCAGTCAGCTGGTGCTCTCGTCCTTCCGGCCCAGCCCCTGGTTGTCTCACTTCTGCACTATGACAACGCCTCTAGCGGCGAAGACGTGAACCCAGATCCCGGCTATCCTCTTGTGTGTATCTCCCCCTGTGAAGAACGCCATCCGCAATACTCTAAAACACGCCACTTATGTGAAGCGGTTACGTTTAAAACTATTGAATATTTCTGGGAAGTTGCAGTTCAAAGTGGTTTACAATCAATAAGACTTACAACATTTAATAAACTTACAAAATCAACAATATTTGCAAAAGTTGATAGTAAAGTATTAGATACAATATATTTTACATCAAATTTTCAAATAAGATGTGGTACACAACCAATTAAATTAAATGGTAGATTAGGTATTCCAATTAAAAGTCAAATAGTTACAATTGGAATATCTAATCAATTTTGTAATAGTGATAATAGAAATCAAGTATTTAATGCTAATTTAAAATATATTAATTCCACATTTGAATCTCATCCTAATACAGTTCATATTAAAATTGAAGTTCCCCACTCGGACGGTAGAGTACCTCTCATTTCCACCCACCCTCTACACAACGTACGTTCTCTGTTGACCGAGCCACTGTACAGCGCCCAACATTCATGCTCCAATTTGGTCGAGGACCGCGCATTCCTTGCAGACTCCATCCACGTCTCCGAAGATAAGGTTTACATTGAGGACCGAGGACTTTTCCTGCACCCTCACGAGCGAGACTCAAAGCTGAGAGGAGCAGAGACGGTACACCTGTACCGACACTTGGACCTCAGGACGTGTTTATGGAAATTTGATGCCTGGTTTCATATGACGGAACTTATTGATAGTTGTCATGGAAAAGTCGTCTCGGAATTCCAGGTAGGAATGTTGGAAATAATGTTGTAATTTATTCTTATTACAAATAACAGTTAAATTAAAATTATATTAATCATCGGACTCCAAACGAGAGCCGCTTAATATGAATCCGCCATACACAAAAGCAAACAATTGTAATTTTGCGATTATAGACAGGTTGCATTAATTTCAAGGTAAAAAATAGCTTTTATCAGAAAATTGTTTGGGTATATATCTGGTGTCTATATATCCCAAAAACTGTTTTATAAAAATAGATGTTATCAAAACGTTGCTAACAATATTCGCGTTGCTTTTAAAATTCAAAATCCCACAAAGTTCTCTGTATTATTTCAATAGGATCTTTGAACAATGCAGCCGAGAATATCTCCCAATGAAGAAAAAAAACACATGATATTCAATCCAATATGTGCAGGTAGCAGAGCAGGGCCAGAGCGAGCTGAGTGTGGAGGTCCCCCTGTACGTGGCGTACGTGTCTGCAAGCGGCGTGCAGGAGTGGAGCGCCGTGGAGCACCGCACCATCCTGCAGGTCTCCCTGCGCTACTCCGCGCTGCTGTGGCACCAGGGAGGGCTGCAGACCGAGCCCAGCTTCGCCGCAAACCTGCATGTGAGTAAAGAAATTATTATAACCCCTGGAAGTATAGGCAACCCTTTATGACGACGAGTAAGAAGAGTTGCATAGTTTCAGGGGATTTAAGAAGAAGGTTGTGTAAATTATCTCGTACCAGGCGCGGATCCAAGGGGGGGGGGGGGGGCGATGGGGGCGATCGCCCCCCCCCCCCCAAAGGTCCCGAAATACATTGAAGGTATTACCACCCACCACCCGTCGCCCCCCTCCCACCCCAAAATTTAACATTGCGGGATAGGGCACCGCCCCTCCCAAAGCCGCGGGCTGGATCCGTCCCTGTCTCGTACAATGATATTATTAAAATTTCTCTTATACTAATAAAAAAAAACAATGTTCAGTCGTCTTAAGTACATATATCAGAAAGTTACAATATGAATGCATCTTTAAACCTCAAAAAGTGAAGTATTCAATATTTTTTGGGAAAAAATTGTAAAAACAAATCCCAATTTATTACAAACTTGCTGGGGCTTTGCAATAATTTCAGTATGCAACCAGACTGTGAAAGTTGAAGTTATTTAATTAATTTTGAAAATAAACAAGCTGCATGATTTTTATTGTATATTTGGATAGAAGACCTCGTCTTATGTATTGTCAACTTTTTTTAAGTTTTTTTTTTAACCTTAGATCTAACACACTCAAAATCGAAGGGAAAGACGCTGTGACTTTAGAGTCATGTAACATCTTTCCCTATGCTTTTGTGTTAAAAATTTGCATAACTGTGACGTCACATCATTTTACAGCACAATTTTAAGTGTGCGTGCTAGAAGGTTAGAAGGTAAAAAATATCTGAAAAAATATTGACAATACATATTATACAGTAAAATAAAACTAAGTCTACGCCACATACCTCTAGACAGACTGGCGCCCCCTATCTTAATCATGTTATGACGTCCAAGATGGCCGCCGCGCGTAGTCGAATCTACACGTAAACTAAGATCTGTGATACTGTCGAAGTCCTTTATCCAAATGTGCAATAACAATTTTCATTAAGGTTGTTCATTATATCAACATGTCCAGGTGAGCCGCGTATCAGCCAACGACGAGGGCCAGCTGGTAGTTGAGTTCTGGACGGAGGCTTTGTTCCGCGGGATGTTCGTGACGTCACATCCGACCCTGGCTCGACAGCACTCAACCCTGGTTGCTCCTCGTCACCTGACGGGGCTCGGGTTCTCCCTGGAGCTCGTGTGGAGCGAAGGCACGTGGGATGGACCACGTCAACACTGGCGCGCCACGTCTAACGCTAGTCTCACCGATTTCTCTGGCCAGTACTGGGCCTTGCTGGTACCGTGCGCGGCCCAGCTCGGAGCTCCGTACTCCGAGGCGACCCCACCCCCTTGCCACGCCCACTCACCTTCGAGGATCGCCCTGAACGTCGAGTTTCAGGTGGCTGCGAGGCCCCTGCCAGCCCAGTACGCGCTGCAGACTCAGTTCGAGCTAACCAATAACCCCAGCCAGTTCTTAGCGGACCCTGCAGACCCACAATACCTCCAGGCGAGTTACTCTGTATTATAGTCTATAGTGAAATTGTTATACAAGAAATTGTACATAAAGCTAGTTTCTATTTTGATTATCGTTTAAAATACTCCTTACAGTTACTCATATTGTCGTGTGCTGGCATGTAAATTTTAAAGTAATAGTTAAATTTACAGTAATCTGCATGCTACTTAACTAAATGCATTTGTTATTATCAAAATTTAACATTTGAATTAAGCAAGTTTATTTATCTCCGCAGTGTAATAGAGAGTGTAGAAGGCAAAAGAGTGATGAGACTGATGAGTATTTTCAAAGCTATAGTGGAGTATGCAAGAATCGAGTGCTGTGGAGGGCAATTTGTAGACGGCCGAGGTAATAATGCTGCTGGCTTACCCCGTAAAGGGATATGGCGTCATGTTATGTTATTTATCTCCGATGCTAATAAAGAACGGAATTACAGGGCGGGGACGCGGCGTGGCGGTTCGGTGCGGGCGAGTTGGTGTTAGGCCGCGTGTCGTGGCACCCCAGCCAGGACCTCCGGACGGCCTACCGACTGCAAATCGAGCGGGTGCTGGTGTGTGCGGGCCGTGAGGGGGCCCAGCCGCAGCTTGACCCCACGGGAGAACTGCACGGCCGCGGCGTCCAACTCGGATGTCTGCATCCCTCGCCGGCCCTGGCGCACCGCTTCGTGCTGCTGGTACGAACAGTGCAATTAAGTTGCATTTCCATGGAGCGGAAAAAAGCAAAAAAATCGCGTGCTGCAGCCAATCACAGGCTTGGAATTTCCTCGTTTTGCGGGGAGCGATATTATCGCCAACATGGCTGCCATACGAGATTTCAGCAAGGGCGCTTTTCTCGCCTCGCCAAGCCCCGCTCGAAATCGCTCCATGGAAATGCACCTTTAGTGCAAATTTAGATATTTAGGGTCCCATCCAGCCAATCTTCAAATCGAATATTAATTTATAATTACATGTCAATATAAAAATATACAGACTTTTTCTCGAGGTTGAGCAATTTTTTATATATAAATCACATAAATATAAATTAAATATACATTACTTATAAAATGGTTCTCTATTATAGTAATAACACTTACAACAGCTAACTGTTTATTATAGGCACAAAAACAACATTGATAAACATTAATTATTAATATTTTGATCAAAAGGTAACGTGAAAAAGGTATAAGAAACCATGCACAAATTAAGTGAACACTCTATAAATAAAAATATAATTATGAATTTAATATACTGAAACAGTATATATAATATCAAATCATCAAAAAACAAGAGAGTAACAGAACTGTTCCATTATTACAATTATTTATATTTTTGCTAGGAAAATACTATATGGCTATAGTATCTGCAATAATTGAATAGTTATATTTATGATGATATAAATTAGCATGTCAAAAGTTAACTTGGTGACGATACAAAATGGCTGATTTAATTGAATGGCAGGACCGCGAGGCCCCTGACGCTGCAGAACGTCATGTGCGGGGCGTGCAGTTCGAGGCACGATTCGCACGTGACGTGCCACAGTTCAGAGCCCTTGAGGCCTTCCCAGGGGTCGATGGCTTCGTGTGGAAGGTGGACCCGCTGTACCAGGTCAACTCTGGCCACCAATGGTTCATGCAGGTACGTAATTTCACTGAAAATTACCTATACTGATAATAAAAAATAGGTTTCCTTCATTTTCCTGATAGTTTAATTTAAAAATGTATTATTAAAAAAACTACATTCGAAATGTAATGTTGTATAAATGCATGTAAGTAGTGAATATAATATACTGTAGAAATTTAATAGTGGAAAAAAGTGAAATATTTCTCAGATATCTTAAGAAAAGCAACTGTGTGCTTTTTTTCAGCAACCACGTCAATATTAGAGTATTATCATTTACTATGGAGTATCGACATCAATTTTTTTTCTTGCAGTAATACTAGGGTGCAAAGTTATTCTATCCTGATTTTTTTTTTCAGATTTTTTACAGCCCTAGAAGTATTTTTAAAAATTGATTGAAAGTATATTTTTTATGACGTCTCGAGGCGCCTCTGCTTAAGAAAAGGATAGGACTTGCCGCCGCGTGACGTAACAAAAAGGACTTTCAAACATTTTTTAAAAATACTTCCCGGGCTCTAAAAAATCTGAACAAAATCAGGGTAGCATTACTTTGCACCCTCTATCTATTTCTGCAATAAAAAAATTAGGTCGATACTCCATTATACAGCAATTAGGTAATGATAAGATTGATCTCTCCAGGTGTTATACCGAATACGTTCCTCCGACTCCGCCGAACGTCCCAGACGCGACTCGTCCTCGGAGCTAGGTCCCATGGTGTCCCTGTGGCAGCAAGGGAGTGCCATGCGACCTCTCCTTCTCGCAGAGTCGGGCAGCGAGGATTCCTGGCGTCACTCCACGGTGCTACCGGTGGTGGCGCTGCTGGTGCTTCCTCTCCTTGCCGCAGTGTGTCTGATGGCGCTGCGACTGCACGAGAGGTGTGCCAGATCCTCGTACACCCTTGCTACACCTCCGACACCAGAGTGAAACGTGTTGTTTATGAACTTGTGTGTGAGATTAGACGCTTAAGAAGATTATATTAAAATACTCACGGTATTTCTTAATTAAGGGATTTAAAGCCCATACCTCACTAACTTTTAAGTGTTTGACGTAATGTTTATACATTTTTAATAATTTTAATTATAAAAAAAGTGCTTTGAACTTTTTAAGGGAAAAAGATTAAAAAAAAAAGGACAGCGATGATTAAAACCACTTTGTAAAAACTACAATGTTAATTGTAAGGTATAATATTCCATTCATAATTTATGTTTCATGTTCATGTTTTTTTATGGGTTAATTGTCATTAAGATATAAAAATTAGTATTTTGCAAGGCATATTTGGGTGCGATTTACGAAGTAGTTAGCCAGGTTTCTAACCACGTTTAGCTTAACCACGTTTAACTATACCTGTTTTACTTGTTAAACCACCTCAGTTAAACGTGGTTAAGCTAAACGTGGTTAGAAACCTGGCTAACTGCTTCATGAATCGGGCCCAAAATTATTATTAGAAATTAGGAGGCTTTCGAAACAATATTTTGAAAGTTTTTGTATATTAATTTATTAAATAAATATTCATGATTGTAATCATTAAGTGTATAGCGATGATTTTTTATATTGCGTTATAATATCATTTTTTAAAATACAATAATTATGTTAGTCAGGACTTAATATGATAAGATGTTAATTGAATTCTGGCTTTTTTTGTACAGTTATTCAAAGTTGTAATTATTTAATTATTATATTTAAGTATTAATTTTAAATTGTTTTCAATGTCTAATAAGACTGAATGTACATTTTTTAATTGTATTATAAATTAATTTGTTGAATTTAATAATATTTTTGAAAGATATTTTAATTCAACACTAAATCCTAAAAATATTCAATACTGCCATTTTTTTTTTAATATATTATGTTAAAATATTATGTACGTGTTATGTCATAGATATTTATGTGTTCTACTATTAAATTTTCATGTCTATCCTAATATTTATAATAAAAGAGAGTTAAAAAATAATTCAAATGTTGGTTTTAATAATTAAGATAGAGTGATCAATATTTTTACAATTAAGTTAGTATTTAATTAAACCAAAATTCTAGACGTGCTATCAATACACAGTATATGCTATAGATGCTCTTTATCACCAAAATATGGAACTTGTTATAGTCGTCCCCATTTAAATTTGGTTTGACGTCACGAACCCTTTTTCTTTCGCCGCGTGACGTCAAACCAAAGATAAATGAGGACGACTTTATAACGCACTATATAAAGCATGCTTTAAATTAGATGCAAAGCCGATAAATTAAAGTTCCTATAACTCTCGGTATCTAAGGTAGAGATAACACGGATCAGCTGGCCCAATGCTAAAAAATTCCCATTCATAAAAATTATGAAAAAAAATTAAAATGTTCTCCTCTACATCCCCTATCAGTAGGTAAAATATCAGGTATACAAAAACGAGCTAGTTTTCAAGTTATTAATTTTTAAAGTTGACTAATTTAACATGGAGAAATGAAACTTCCATGTTAAATTAGTCAACTTTAAAAATTAATAACTTGAAAACTAGCTCGTTTTTGTATACCTGATATTTTACCTACTGATAGGGGATGTAGAGGAGAACATTTTAATTTTTTTTCATAATTTTTATGAATGGGAATTTTTTAGCATTGGGCCAGCTGATCCGTGTTATCTCTACCTTTGATCATGGCACATTGTGTTTAATACACTTTTCAAAAATATTTAAGGTGAAAGTAACGCGCCCAGTGTTAAAAAAAAATCCAGGGTTCGGTCTGGCAGCAAAAGGGCCTGCCCGTGCAGTGTGTGTGAAGAGGGGGGGGGGGGGGAAGGGAAGAACCTCGCCGGATACGATTTTTTTTTAAAAAGGGGCGTGGCTTTCCTTTTTTTATGAAAAATTGTATTATATCATTCAGAAAGCCTCTTAGCGTTTTTCAATTAACGTCAAACTGCCAGGATGATTTTCTACTGACATGTGCTACGATATACTGTCACAAATTTCATTCACAAAACACTTTTGTTAAGCCAATATTACACGATACAATTTTTCTGATTATTGTATATGTTGGCACCAAAGCCGAATTCGGGCAAAGTCTGAAAAAAATGCGCACATCTATGTGTGCCCCTAGCGATTTGAGCAAAGTCCGAAATTAACAAATATTTCGGGCTTTGCTCATTTAAATTTGCTCATTTCTAGAAGTGCTCAAATCGGAAAAAGCAAACCCCGACGAGAATTTTTATTTCGGGCTTTGCTCATTTAAATTTGATCATTCCTGGAAGTGCTCAACTCGAAAAATGCAAACCCCGCGACGAGAAGTTTTATTTCGGGCTTTGCTCACTGTTTTGATCATTTCTAGAAGTTAGTGCTCAAAGCAAAGTGAGTGAAAAATAATAATTGGAAATTGTGCGGTATTATATAGTAATAATTTGTAATAAATAATAAAACAATATATAAAATATTGTAAATTTAATAATATTTTAATTACATATATCACTTTTTTTTTTATTAATTGACAAAAATACAAATTTAACATTAGCATAGCGTGTATATTATTTTTTTATTAAAAATTTTCTTTCTGTATTATTCAAGTCATACAGAAAAATACGATTTTGTCATACTTTTTATATATCGTATGTTAGTTAATTTAAATAAATATTTTACAAGTGATATATTATAAAATCATAATATAATGATAATGTTATAATAAAATATATGTTATTTCCTCACCTGTTTTTGCTTCAGCATTTTTAAGAGCAATGTTTTCCTTCAAAAATTAGTCATTTTAATAAGTTTTGGAAACCTGCGTACCTCAGAGATTTTTTTTTAAAAAAGATTAATAAGATCTTTGTTATTCAAGTTTATATTTTTACTAATATTCAATGCTTTCAATAAAATTATGATCATGATACATGATGATTAAAATCATAAAATCTTTCAAAAGTAATGTTAACAATGATGTTATTGTATTATACTGCATTAAATTTAAATTATTATTCAGTATGTTTAGATTTGTTTAGAATATATTGAAAATTATTAATATATACATGTTTCATTGAGCGACTGATTGGGTTTTGTTACACACTATTAACACACTATATAGCCGATACGCAATTTTGTAAACGATAATTTTTAAATAAAAAAAAATTTAATAACTAATTAAGCGTCGTTGAAACTTAAGGATTGATCTCAGTTGATTGAGATATCGGAATCGGCCCCCTTAAATGCTACAAGATTTGCAGAGAACTTAGAACTCACCATCGATAGGTGGCATTTAAATATTGAAGTGGATCGATTTTATGTTTATCTCTTTCAGTTTTGAGAAAACTGAGGTAGAAGTTTACATTGGCCTTATGGACGGAAACCGGAAATGGAGCTATATATTATGAGGAAAACCGCCTCCTTGAATAAGCTCAGACCATAAGCGATTGAGTTTTAGAGCATTCTCGAATTTTAAAAATTTATTTCATTCGATTCCGGCCGTCTGACAGAAATTTCTTTTGACTCGCGTGGTAACTACTCGCGTGGTAACTGAGGTCAAAATCGTTAAATTTGTATCAATGAAGTAACCGGAAGTCGGATCTAAAATCAAAAGGACCAAACTGGTGGAAAAGCGCTACGATTTGATATTCAGAGTGACCAGAATGCCTTTGCCGGGGGCTATCCTAGACAGCATTATATAGGTGGACAATAATTTGCCTGCATAAATCCGATATAGTGACAAATACAGAATCGAAATAAAAGAAAAGGTCCTTAATTTTATTTTACTTTAGACGCTACTGAAAATTTTAATTTTTTACTTAATATCAAATAAAAATTAACAAATGAACATGAATATATATGTTTTACTCAAGTATAAATACAACAAAAATAAAACATTATAATATTTTTATCATGAATAGAATTAGTTATTTAATACAAGAATTTAATTGACATGTATATATAAAATATAAAAAAAATAATTTTATTTTTTGTGAATTCGATATTTTCATCATTACATGTTCATATTGCATCACTTTGTATATTCATATACTCTTTGAGCCTTGCAATGAACTGTTAAATTATTTTTTATCTACTATGTCATAAGGTACATAAAAAGGCACAATGATATATATATATATATATATATATATATATATATATATATATATATATATATATATATTTATATATATATATGTATATAATATATATATAATATATATATATATATATATATATATATATATATATATATATATATATATATTATATATACCTTTTAGCAACCTCATAAAATTCTGATTTTTTTTTAAATATAATCCCGGTACAATTCGTATAGCACCAAGAAGTTGCAAAAAATTAAATTTCAAAATAATTGGACAAGTCGATTTTTTTAAATTTATAAGTTTTTAAGTGTTCACTATAAAATAATATATAGCCAGGGCTTAAATTTCCCATGGAGAGCTGAACTAAAAACTTAATTTAAAAAAATCGGCTACTCCAATTGTTTTGAAATTTTTTCTGCAAAATTTTCGTGCTAAGGACTATAATAGCTGGCTCTAAATATATATACATTCATATATATATATATATATATATATATATATATATATATATATATATATATATATATATATATATATATACATATATATATATATATATATATATATATATATTCTGAATTTTTATGAGGTTAATTGCTATAATTAAGATTTACATATATTATTAATATAATGCTTTATATACTCAAATGGGACTACATATTTGCAAAATTTCAAATTGGAAAATATAATAGATGAGGGCCCATAAACATATATATATTGCATTTCCGCCTTAGACCGCGCGCCTATATATATTCTGGTGACAATTAATCTTAATTACATTTCCTTAAGTTCTTTAACTGTATATCGTGAATATAATTATATAATATAATATACATTCATACACAAGACTTGTATATACAGTAAAACAAAGAACAATACAGTTAAAATCATCCAGGGTCTCTGATCGTCCAGTCATTTGACTTCGTCAAATATTTCGCGCCTTCACCGCCTTCGTCCGCTTCATCGCCTTCGCTTTTTTAAGTCACGTGATTTGTCAGCTGTGCACGTGATTGTTAACAAAATAATTTGGAGTCCTATTTTCATTAATTTGTAATGAAAATGATTCCAAAATATTTTTAATATATAAAATAATAAAGTGCAAACATGTCAGCAATGCTCACGGCAGACTGGTGTCCCCTGGGGAGGGATACTTATTACAGGTAAAATTATTTTTATAACGTTGTGTTGACACTTTTGACATCTCACTACAATTGAGGGAAACGCCCACTTAATTATTTTATTTTTTCATAATTAACAGTTGCAAAGATTATATAAAAATACACCTATTAAAGAAAGTAACGTGATTGTGAGAGCGCATAATATACGAATGAAAAGAAAATGTTCCATATCAGAGCATCTTTTGAATAGAAAAAAAAACAAAAAAAAAAAATGTGTTGAGGGACATAAAAAAAAAATGTTCCGGTTTTGGTCCAGGCCTGCTTTTGGACTCCTTATAGCCAAAAAAAAAGTAAAAAAATAAAATTGTAACTCATTAACCAAATTAGCCTTTTCATAAAAATGACAACTGCAATACCGTGATATTTTTTTTACTACAGTTAAACAAGCCTTAGATTACGTCTGAGATCACAGACTAGACGTCGCCAAGGCGTAGTAATCTTAATTTTTTAAAAATGTCCCACAACAAGGTTATTTTAAACTATGGAATTTTTTAAAAATATTACATGCTTCTATAATATGTATAACTATTGGAAAAAAGTATAAAAAAGTAAGTTTAATTTGATTTCAAAATCGCGTCGCCACCACTTCGACCACTTTTAGGGATGGGCAATACAATAACAATATTTGGAGTATCGAATTCTTGAAGTATTGGTATTGCGAATTTATCGAATACTGGCCAATACGATACAATACGTGATATCGAATATAGAATTCGCTTTTACGAATAACGAATGTTATTTTATGATAACGCTTCCGTACATTGACGCCAGAGTGCAGCATAAAGCAAATCCTTGCTATTTGATATTGAATAACGAATGTTCGAATTTTTTACGATAACGCTTCCTTATATTGTCGTCTGGGTGCAGCACAATGCGAATGATATTGAATATATTCAGATAATAATATATTGAAATAATATTATAACGAATGTTCGAATTTTTTTACGATAACGCTTCCTTACATTGCCGTCTGAGTGCAGCACAAAAGTGAATGATATATTGCAATGAATAATATATATTCGGTAAATATTGCAATAATAGATTATTTTACGAATAATTTTGATTGCATGCAACGCAAATTAATTTATATAACGTTTCCAAGCTGCGAATGATATATTTCCCTTTTTTTTTCTGTTCGAAAAATGATACATGATTTTTTTGTTTCTATTAGTGTAGCAAATTAAGACAGTTGCATAATATATGTCTTTTAATACTCTTATTATTATTTGATATTAATATATTTCACAATGATGAAAAAAAATTAAAGGTGTTACTGCATGCATGCGTCTCATGCATATGTATAATAGTACAGTTGAAATTTTATTTATAATTCGAGCAGCTATATATATTTTTATATAGGCTTCCATGGCTTGCAGATATATTCGTGGTCGGCCGTCTCTACAAACCTCGATCACGGTGTATTCATATTATATGCCAGGTAATGCAGGTGCATGCATAATGTATATTATATTTACGTACGTACAGTATGCATGTATCATGATACAGTACTATTATTGCCAGCAATGTCCACGCTCCTCTAAAAACGCGGCGTATATTATATTATGCTGGCCGGCTTAATATTTAATAATTAATTACTATGCGCTTTAATTAATGCATGTAATGGTGTTAAACATTTTCCTTTTTTTTTTTTTTTTTAAGGCGATGAATCTCAGTTGATAAATTAATTGAGATCTCGGAATTATTGGCCCTGCCGGCCGGCCCCCTTTTAATTTTAATGCAACCTGCTATCTTATACAAGACTTGCAGCTATAGGGCCTCGACTTAAAACTCGATCGCCATCATTAATTAATAGATGATGCACGTACTGCAGTACAGCACATTATTATAGAAGGCATTATACACATTGCATATTATATGCAAAAATATCTTTGAGCTGTTGTGCCAAAACCACACCCCCTTGAAATAATATGCTGCCAAACCATGAAAAGCGAGATCTCTGAACTGCAGCATATATATGCATGTTAAATATCGTATGTAACTATAATGTATTATATATAAGGAAATTGGGTGCCATGTAGACGATGCAGATTCGAGTTTATGAACAGACCTACTATAATTAATATATAAATGTATACTGCATGTTGCATATCATTATTTTAACAATACGGTATGCAATTACAGTATGCATATTTTATGATTACAGTACGCATTATAGATCCATGATGCATACAGTACATATTATTAAACATTTATATTATGTATTTATGTATATGCATACATCACATATGCTGTATATAATATGCATACAGTATTAGTTATTTAAACATCCCAATTTAATTTTTAAAAAATTTAAGTTTTATTTAAAAATATTATATATTCTATATTTTAATTTAATTGCTATTATTATTTTATTTTATTAAATTAACTTATGAACTACACGTATTTGGGAGCAAAAAGTTGCAGTGTTTTTAGAGCAATATATTGGAATAAGAATAACGATTCATATGATTATATCGTCATTCGTTATATTGCAATCCGTAATATTTAGCTTTTACGAATATGAATATGATTAAACGAATATGATATCGAATTCTCTGACTATATTGTAATACGAATATCGAATGTATATGAATATATTGTGAATACGAATAATATCGAATATCTGCTCGATATTGCCCATCCCTAACCACTTTGCACCTCTTCCAGACGAAAGCCTGGGGCCAGTGGGGCCGCATGGAGCATGGAGCCGCTGTTGTGACAACACGTCGACACCAAAAATGCTAAAAACTTGAAAAAAAGTGGTGAAATTAAAAAAAATAGGCACCCTTACGCATTTAAAAGTAACATTCTGGATTTATTATAGCTTCTGGAGGCGTATATAGACGTATATTCCGATCTGTCTTTTATTTTAAAACGAACGCCTTTTTTCAGCTCAGCTGATCGGTTTAGTTCGATTCGGTTCGATTTAATTAATCGATTTCGAGCTCCTGTGACGTCACATTAACAAAAATCATGGCAGCGTGCCTTTTCTGTTCTGGTTTTAAAGTTCGCTAAATTAATGAACATTAAACCATGATGTCAGTACTAATAATAGGTTAAAAGTGTATTAGATACTTGGGATGGCCGCTAGGCAAGTGGATTGCCGCGCCCACGGCCGTGGCGTTCTCATAAACCGGCAAACTAAACTAGGGATGTGATGTTTTTTTCTAATCGAGCGCCTATCATTAAAAAATGAAGATCGTAACGCAAAACGGTACTATTTTCTATTCAAAATGTCTTCCATACGTAAACTAAGGTTTGTGATACTGTAGTTAAGGGCATTGGGTGTAGCACCGGTAGTTGGCAGCACTGACATATCTTCACCATGTTAATTTTTTATCATTGCTCCTCTGAGTAATTTTTATGCTAGAGCTAAGCTGATTGCTGTAGTATCAAGATAATTAGTAGCCCAAGTGCACAATTTGGCTAAATAAAGCCTGATTTAAAGAAAAGTATTTTTTAGTAATTTTTTAAATTTACATGCATTTTTCTAAAATATAAAAAAAATACTTTTCTTTAAATCAGGCTTTATTGAGCCAAATTGTGCACTTGGGCTACTAATTATCTTGATACTACAGCAATCAGCTTAGCTCTAGCATAAAAATTACTCCAAGGAGCAATGATAAAAAATTAACATGGTGAAGATATGTCAGTGCTGCCAACTACCGGTGCTACACCCAATGCCCTTAAGAAAAAATAAAAATGAATTATTTGTTAAGACCCCTGTTTTTATTCGTTTTTGATTTTTTTTTAACCAGTAAAAAAACGAACAAGGTATTGCAGTTGTTATTTTCATGGAAGGGAGGGTTTGGTTAATCAGTTATAATTTTCTTTCTTTACTTTTTTTTTGCCTTTAAGGGTGCTTTAGGCTTTAGGAGCAGGTCGGAACCAAAACAGGGCTAAAATCCAAAACTGGGCTGTGCACTGTACAGTATTATATTATGCATATCATATTATAATGCATACTATACATACTGGTATACATTATACATACAGTATGCATATGCACAGTAACTATATTGTTTTGCTTACAGAAAATTTGAGGTTTACCCGATGGGGTGGGAGTTAAACTTCGACAACATCTGCTTGGCCGCTGCTCAGTATGGTGGACCAATCGCAGTCATCAGAGACAAGAAGAAGTTTGTGAGAGTGCAGGGAGCAGGCAAACCCACAATCCTCATCTACTCTGCATCAGGTCACCTTATATCTTCTGTACTGGTGAGGAACAAGTTGTCTTGATACAATTAATATCACAATTGAACAATTGATATCTGGACGGCTTCCTAGCTTCCAGGTGGCTACATTACAGGAGTACGCCACTACAAAAAATCTTGTACAGTAGTTTTAACTTGAGACAAGTGGACTTGCTGATAGAATTTTTGATTTTGTGAGCCTCTTTGAAGTTAGTGATAAAGACTTGTTGTTCTCAGTGGAGTAGCGGAGCCATCATTGAGCTGGGCTGGTCAGCGGCAGAAGAGCTTCTGTGTGTACAAAGTGATGGCATCGTGCTGAAGTACGACATCTTCGGGGAGTACCAGCTCGCCTTCGGAATGGGTCAGGTAATTAGGATTATTTTTTTCTTTTACAAATTTAAATCAGAATTTAATTTACAGTAGTAGATTAAAGAGCTTCTGTGAAAATATAGAATTGAATTTATGTTTTTCTTGAAAGTTGTATACGTAATCATGAAGAGGAGAGGGGGAGGGGAAAACGGTGAGGGCTGGAGTACCGCTTTTCAGAGTTTTATTTTGATCACAAGTAATTTATTTACCACCATGCACTGGTATGAGCTAAAAACATTATAAATACAGCAAAAACTCATTATTACACAACTTGCTGTTAGGTAAACCTTGATTTTAAATAAAAGAAATTGCATTCCCGTCAAAAATTATTAGCATTGCAGGTACTGTATAGGAAAACCTCGAAATAAGGTAATACTCGATAAAAGGTACTGAAAACCTAATTTTCTGGGTCCTACTTTACGTAATAACAAGTTTTTTTACTGTATATTAGTCCATGTTTCTAATAGCTAGTCCATGGTTTTGCTAAGAAAATAATTTATTTATGTTTAAACCTCAGTTAACCATTACTACATCCAACTTTAGCTTCACCGTTTCCCCCCCCCCCCCATGACTGCAGTCCTACTTTGCGTTTTGCTTGTAACAGGAGGCCAAGGACGACAAGGTGGTTGATGCCAAGGTGTTCAGCAGCTTCAGCGGCACGGGGGTAGCCGTCCTCACTACCACCCTCCACTTCTATCTCATCAACAGCGTGGTGGAGCCAAAAGTGAGGAAGGTCGCAGAACTGCCAGGTAACTTTGTGAAACTAAGGAGGAGTGGAGGGGGAACGGTGGTGTGCTGCAGACAAAATGTGCATTCATGGCTATTATAGCAGTCAATCAAATTGTTAGTTGAAAATAAATGTGCACAAAAGAAACCTAATCTTGAGTTAAAAATAGAGAAATAATAAACCTTTGCTTATACTTAATACATTTAATAAATTTATTAATTTCATTTGGCTATGGCTATACAAATAGCATAGGACAAGTCATATACAGTCATAATAATACAGTAACAAAAGAAAAAAACGCAAAAAAATACATATATATATATATATATATATATATATATATATATATATATATATATATATATATATATATACAGTATGTATATTTTTATATACACTAATAACTAGAGTTTGCCAAGTAGCATATTATATTATTACAGTACTCTTTTTATTAGTAATTAATTTTTCTCTTTTTGCTGGGTCAATGACGGCTAAAAGCTCGAACTATTTCCCTTCCCAACAAATCTTTTTCTATCGCATGTGTTTCTATCTTCTTTAAATAAATAAATACTGTAGTACTCTTTTTGTAAAATTATTTAAAACTATAAAACAAATTTTCCATTAGATAATTAAATAATTCTTTTTTAAAACATGCAAAGGATCCAGAATTGTTTATAGAATCAGGTAAATCATTAAATATTAGAGGCACAATGTAGTAGGATTATAACTTTTTTTGATATGAAGTTATGAACTGTACAATATTGTTGACTGAGAATTGGAAGTACCTACAAAATTTTATTTCCATAACAGACTGTCTACTTAACATGTAAGCTCCGTCTGGCATTAATTTAGAACAAAATGTCGCAGGTCCCGGCCAGCCCCCCTCCAGCTGGTGTGTTCTGTCAGATGAGAGACACTCCCGCATCCTGGTGGCCAGAGACAGAGACTTGCTGCTGCTCTCAGACTCGGACCATTTCGCTCAGCCTGTCGTAAGTACTCAAACTTTTAAAACGAATACAGACATTGAATTAAGTTAACTTTCTGGCCTTACATCACATGATATTCCTATTTAGTGGAAAACCAGCATGGATGCATGAAAAATAGTTATTGCAAAGATGATTAGAGAGCATCATTTTATAAATTATATACTTTTTTTTTTTTTTTTTTTTTAGAAGCCAAGAAGTATTGTTTTGTGGAGGTCGGGTTTGAACCCACCCCCCTTTTAGGTCCTATCCTTTTATTAAGAAGTGATGCTTTTTGACGCCTCTCTCTGTACTTTTAATAATTTTTAAAAAAATAGTTACTGGGTTCTAAAAAAATCAATAACTTTGTACTCTCTATCCATTTCTGCAATAAAAAAAAAGCATGCAGGTTGTCCATTGATCGTAACTAGAAAGGGCAGACCTAAGTGGGTTTTCTTTCTTGCAGGCGGTGGACATTTCTGGCTTGTACTCGGTCATCACGGACATTGCAGCGTCCCATGACCACCAGTCTGTAGCGCTGCTCACGGACACCGGACGCCTCTGGCTCGGCTCTGCAAACCTCCGCACCAAGTTCTGTGAGGTGGACACCGGGTGGCGATCTCGACCTCAGCAGCTTGTCTGGTGAGACTGACGTTCAAATACAGTTCTAGCAGCCTATAAAAAGTTATTGCCAGTAAAAATATATAGGCTAGTAGATAGTGTCACTACGCAAATTGTTGTGTAGTGAATTTTCCTAACATGACAATTATTTTCATAAAAAAAAAAAACGGCACAAAAAATATTTATAATTTCTGAGTTATTCAGCATTGAAGAATAGCATTATTTAAATATTCAGTAGTAAATAGAATAGCTTTATGGGGTCTGCTTTAATGATTATTCAAATTAACATATCTTTAACACACACCAATTAATTACAGCACTTTTTCTGCACCATTAGATTAACAGATATTTCTCTTTATTTTTTTGGTCTTGAAAAAAAAATTTTCAGATTGCCATAGAAAATAATGGCAGTGACTTTCATTCACTTTCATTTGTCACTCAAATATCTGTATAAAAAGTGATTGTTCTATACACTGCTGTTTGTCCTCACCAGGTGTGGCTCGGAGGCCGTGCTTGGCCTGTGGGGCGGTGGTTCGCTGTTATTGGTGGGCCTGGACGGAGAACGACTGAGCTACGCTGGGGAGGACGGGGCATGGCTGGTGCCCGAGATGGACGGGGTACGTCTGCTGTCGCGCTGCAGTCACGAACTGCTGCAGAAAGTGCCCGCAGTCGTTCAGGAGGTGTTCAGAATCAACAGCACGGAGCCAGGGTCCTTCCTGCTCGAGGCGTCCAGGCAGTTTCAGGTAGAGATCATTTTGTAACATGTTCCTCTCATTGCTGCATTAAGTGCTAGTTATTGAGACTTGTAAGCTTTGTGGAGAACCTAGTGGTAAAATTTTGAACTACGTGGTCAAACAAGGATTGAATTATGATTAATACTGTAAAATCATGTACAATAAATGCTATGACAGCAGCAACAGCATAATTTTAAAGAAATGACAACACCAAAATTAGTTGTCACATGCCTTCAGACATTTATTTTAATATTAACTTCATGAGTTGTTGCCTTCTGCATAAATTTTTTGTTTTTGTGATTCTCCCAATGCTATGGGTATTGCTGTATTCTTGGGAAAAAACAGACAATTTCTGTGCACAGAGCCATTTATTGGTCCTTTATGTCCTAATTATTGAAATAAATATTATTTATAATGGTCTCTGACACATTTAATTACTGTATCATTGTACTGTCATCCCATAAATGAAGAATTAGTAAACATTTTCAATATTACATTCAATATTTCTAATACGTAAATTTTTATTGCAAATGTACATATGATTCAAATGCACCAGTATTTTTTATTTTTACAATTTATTTCTTAAGGTGTATTGAAATTAAGCTCTTTTGGCTGATTGTGAGTTCCCTCCCAAAAAAGTGAGATTCACCATCAAATTGTCGTCAAATTAATCAGGGGCAATTGTAAACTAAAAAAATATGCCAACTGACAATAGACAATAATGGTTGCATTTTTTTATTTCATAATTAGAAAATATACATTAAATTAAGCTTTCCTGAATTTTTTCAGATTTTTTGGAGTGCGGGAACTAATTTTAAAAAAATATTTAAAATGTCTGAATTTGGGTGGTACACCTGATGGGACAACCGTGACGTCATCGACAGCCAATCACAGCAGCCGTGACATCATCAACAGCCAATCACAGCACGACAAATGACGTCACGGTTGTCCCATCAGGTGTACCACCCAAATTCAGGTATTTTAAATATTTTTTTTAAAATTAGTTCCCGCACTCCAAAAAATACGAAAAAATTCAGAAAAGCATAATTGTAGGTATAGTTTCTAATTATGAAATAAAAAAATGCAACCATTATTGTCTATTGCAACAACATAATTTTACATACTATTCCTGGTAATGAGAACCAACCCAAGTCTTGTTGTGTCACAGAAAGGCAGCCACCGGTCTGACGAGTACTTGAGGATCGTTAAAGACCGTCTGGAGAGCGCGGTGGAGCAGTGCACGGAGGCTGCTGGCTACGAGTTCTCTGCCTCCACCCAGAAGATGCTCATGAGGGTAAGTCGCAGCGACCTCCCGCCTCTCCATGGCTAACCTCTTCGTCTTGCAGGCCGCGCAGTTCGGCAAGAGCTTCCTCGAGTACACACCAGACTGCGAGAAGTTCGTCCAGATGTGCAGGACCCTCCGAGTATTGAATGCAGTCAGAGACTACAAAGTCGGAGTTCCACTCACCTTCATGCAGTATCCTTTAACTTGAAATTGTTGTTCACAAATTTAATTGTACTTTAATAAGGATGTAACTGTTGTCATAATTTAGTATAAAATTGTAGAAATCTGAGAGTTAATAACCTAATTATAAAAAAGTTTTTTTAATGTAAGAAGGTTTTGTAAAATATTATTTTATAATTGTATTATTTACACTATTTGTTTTAAAACAAGCATTAAAATATGTAGTCACTTTGGTGAAATAATGTCTCGGTTTCTTTGGTTTCTTTTTTTTTTTTTTTTTTTTTTTTCTTTTTCTTTTTTTTTTTTTCTTTTCTTTTTTTTTTAGAAAAAAATATTTGGTTTTTATAATGTGAAATAATTTTTTTTTAATTTATCATTATTATACATAATACATAATACACTTTAAGGAAGTTACATATTGTAATTATTGTATAAATTTTGACCTCTTACAGAAATGTGAATTTTTTCATATTTTTGTAGATAAACAAATTTGAATAGAGCAAGTCTTTTATATAAACATTAAGTGCTAGATTCTACTCGAACCTCAATTTCCTTGACTTGGTGCAGATTGCAGCACCTGAGTGTGCGAGTGCTTCTCGACCGACTGGTGCTGCGCAGACAGTACTACCTTGCCATTCAGGTAGCCAAGTACCTGGGACTACCTGACGCCCAAGGTGCCAGCAGGATACTGGCACTCTGGGCTTGCTACAAGGTAGGTAGTAGACACGAATTTTGAGTATTTTAAATGGAAAATTTGAAGTTAATCAAATCATAACACCACTTAACCTAAACTTAGCCTAAGAGTGTCTTAGCGCAACAATGAAGAATACACTAAGACTGTCTTAATTTTAGGATTGTTGTAATTTGTGTTATTTGAAGACCCCCCTGCATCTTCTTACATTATAATAATTAATGTATGATTAAAAAGTCAATTAACTGTATTACAATATTTAATTTATTAAGGTTTCAAAGTGAATTTTTAAATTATATGGGTCAATAATTTCAAGCTTATTTATTTTTTTTTTTTGCTTTAACTGAACGCTAATATAGGGTACTGGCCACAATTAAGTGACTGAATTTAACCTCTTGGCTCTTCGTAGACCCTACTTTTGTGGGTCCCTTCCAAACCGGGACGGCCATGGCCTGTGCAATCCATCCCATCATTCGCCTAGTTGTGACTGAGGAAACCATAGAAACCTTAGTCAGGATGGTCGGCAATTGATGGAGGATGTCATAAATCACCTCCCGGATGCATGAGTGGGTGTTCTTTGTTCTTTAGCAACCGCCACTTTTGTGAAAAGTTCACTTATTTTTAGTAAGCATAACACTTAACAGTTAAATTTTCAGTTGGTAGTCTGACACAATAATTTCATTACAGGTTAGCCAGGTGCAGCTGCAGGATGAGTTAGTGGCCAGGGAGATTGCAGACAAGCTGGGGCAGGCCCCTGGGGTCTCATACACCGACATCGCCACCCGTGCCATTGACGCCCATCGCTACCAGCTGGCAATTAAGGTGTGTGCCAAGGCCATCGTAACCTGTTGTCAGTAGCGGATTGTTCAATATTGTTCTCTGTAATCGAGGGGACTGCAAAATACTTCAACTTAAAACACAATTGAATTCTTATTAAATTGTTTACAACTTCACCATTTGTACTGTGTTCAAACTGTCACCACATAACAAAATTAAAGTTCTTGTTGTTTAAGGAGCAATACAAGGAATAAAAATATAGGAGAGTCTAAACATGATGAATTATACAGTGGTTTTATGTCTTTGGTTTGATGTACAGTCGTCTTCTCAGAAAATTTCCCCTTCTTGTTAATCACCATGCCCCATAAGAATAACACAGAGTATGGTGATTAATAAGGCTGAAAATTGGAAATTTTCTAAGGCAATGAGTGTGCCTTGTTTTTGGTTTGTGAACAATAATTTATTTGTAACAATTTTCCAGCTGATGGACTTCGAGCCTCGGGCAGGCCTGCAGGTTCCGTTGCTGCTGCGACTCAAGGAGGGCAAGGCCGCTCTCATCAAGGCCATGGACAGCGGCAACACGGACCTCGTCCACCTTGTGATGCAGCACCTACGAGAGCACATGCCCCTCGGAGAGTTCCTGGTACGAATGCTTGTGATCAAATTACTTAATATGAAATTTTTGGGCTAAAATTCACCTGTGACGAAAGTGTCTTTTTAGCTGGAAACTTCCAAGTCTTTGGAGCACTATCCTTCATTACACCTTTATTTGCCCTCTTTTTAATTTTATTTTATTATCTCTTTCATGAGCACTTTACAATAATATAACATAAAAAATATACATATATAGTAAATTTTTTTAAATAATAGCCCATGTGGGGCAAATAAAAAAGATTGCTGAGCAGTCCATTCAATAGAAGTGTTCCTTCACCCAAATTAAATTAACTTAAAAACCAAGCAAAAAAATTCTGGTTTAAACTTTAATTTAGTAATTTAAACCTATACTGGTATTACCATAGAAAATGGTAGGGAAATAGTAGTCCCATGTTGAGTTCAGTCGTCTAAATATAAGATTTGATGTAGGTGAAGACTGTGAAGTTTATCGATCCTACATTATTCCCCACCATAAACTTCGTACCCATATTATAGTTCAAAAGAAAACCTACAAGTTTGTTTCTGTTCTCCAGCTGTTTATCCGAGGCTACCCGCTGGCCCAGAGTCTGAATCTCAAGTACTGTCGTGACCATAACCGTGAGACCCTGCGCTACATTTACGAGCAGGAGGATGACTACGCAGCCCAGGCAGCAACCTCCATCAGGGAGGCACATGAGCCGAAGGTGAGGGGACCTGAGAGCAGAAACTGACTCTTTTTTTATTGATAATTCATTATGTTTATGCACGAGGTAGAGAGAAAATGCAAGTTATTTTTTGAAAAGTAAAAAAAAAAAAAAAAAAAAAATGTTATTGACTCAGTTGGTAGAATACTTATTGCATATTATTATTATTTCTGTACCTAAATATAATATGAAAGCTCATCTTCAATCTTGTTCTAAACACTTGTTTTCAGAATGCTAGTAGCATGGAGCTGATGCTGAGTTCTGCTGCCGAGAGCTACCGTCGTGGTAAGTTGGAGTGCAGCGCCACGCTGTGTGAGGAGCAGGCCAAGTTGCTGCGACACCAGCGCACCCTGCAGGACAAGCTGGGAGGCGGAGGTTTTCTCGGTCTCTCGGTGCACGATACCCTGAGGAGACTGCTCACCCTGAGGGAACATAAGCTGGCGGACAAACTCAGGCAGGAGTACCGGATCCCTGACAGGAGGTGGGTGCTACTTTTAGAACTTTTAGTACAGTGAAGCTCCACCCAAGAGGTACCAATACTGTGCTGTGATTGGTCCGTGGCTTTTAATGACTTTTTACCACCACGGTAAAGTTCAGTTTCTTCTATTTTTTAACCTTTTTCTACATTTTTGTCTATTTTTATTTTTTTATTATTGAAAGCTTTTGGGTGCAACTTGATAGATTAAATACCAAAACATGGGTGAAAAAGGAGGGGTAGGGGAGAAAGAAATGAAAAAAATAAAAGAAAAAGAACTTTACTAACTCATGTCAAATATTTAATGAAGTTGAAAACAGTAGCAAGCATAAATATATTTAATGCTGTAGCAGTAATTATAAAAAAATTACATATTCATGCAGGTACTCTATGAACTTTTGTTTTTTAATACAGGTACTGGTGGGTGCGAATTACAACGTTGGCAGAGCAAGGTGATTGGCTGGAGCTGGAGAAGTTCTCCAAGTCAAAGAAGTCCCCCATTGGATATGAGGTGAGGAGAATATGATGTGACAATATCGTTGGTGTTTTCTTTGGAAGGATAGCATGAGTTATTTTCTTTTTTTGAGTAGTAGGGTTATTAGTTTTCTTACTTACAGTTGCTCTCATTTTCTGAACGCTGCATAGCATTAAAAAAAAAGAAATCAACTAGTGATAATTTAATTATATTATTCTGTAATTATTTGGGACAGTCACAAATGCTGCAAGCTCTTTTCATATTTAACATTACAGTAGTGCGATTTACTACTCAAATCAGATGCAAAACAACAAGAAATGTTTAGTATTTTTATTGTCTGTTTCAGCCCTTCGTTGACGTCTGTCTTGATAACAAAAATGTAGCGGAGGCTCAGAAATACTTGTCTCGCGTCACAGATGATCTCAAAGTCAAATACTTCGTCAAACTTGAGTAAGTTCTTATCAGTTAGAGTATTCAAAATGTTTTCTATAATTAAATATTTGATAAATAGACTGGCACATAATTTAATTTATTGTTTACAAGGCTTTCACATATAATCCCTAGTTCAGAATAATGAGCTTACCATAATTTCGTTGCAATAATGAGCTATCTGCTATTTCAGATGAGCGCAATTATGAGCTGTAAATCCGTATAAAATAAAGCTCAAAATTGCGCTCACCTGAAGTAGCAGATAGCTCATTGTTGTTGCAACGAGATCTCAGTAGGCAGATAGCTCATCATTCCGGACAAAGGACGATATATTTGCAAGAAGGTTGTTTTTTTGCAGCATAGAAATAAGAGAAATTTATAAAATGCATTGTATATTACAGGACTGTGTTCTTTGTTGCAGTATGTTTGCTGAAGCTGCCAAAATCGCGTTTGAACAGAAAGATGCCTCGGCATTAGAATTTGTCCATGCAAAGTGTTTACCAAAGGATCCTGAAATGGCAACTCAAATAGCAACTCTCATGAATTCATTAGGAGCCAAAAAGTGATAGCTTTTACATTAAACAATATTTTAATTATATGAATACAATACAGTGTAAAAAGTTGAAGTAATTAATAAACAAAGAGACCATATAACCCTTGTATCATAGTGTTGCCACTTTGTTTTAAAGCTGTTTTGTTGTATGTAAGGCTTTATTTTTATGCCCAAGGACTTTGTGATAAAAAGCCAATTACTGTATACCTAAATTATTACTATATCCTTGGCTGGCATTTTTTTTTCTTTTTTTTTTTTATATAAAAAAAATGTTGCCAAAGTTAAAATACTTTTCTTCATAACCAAAACTATAACATAAAATTTTTACAATGTAAGAAATTAATTTTCCAATTTTGATTTCTATTTTCTAAAGCACTTTTTAGTGTCATATATTTGAAGATAAGTAATTAAATTACTGTAGTAAGAAATCGTACTTCATTAACACATTTTGATACTTGAATGAATAAATAAATGTGTGCTTGGAGTTGATGTCAATTAATTTTTTAAACCATAAAAGTTGACAAACATTATACTCAAATATAAGTTTGGTGTAGAAATGAATATGTTTAAAATAAGAAGATCAGAAAAAAATATTCAGCTCCATTATTTCTGTTTTATGTTAGTTCGCACCTGATACAGCTTAGAATACATATTCATATTATTATAGTACATACTTTTTTTTTTAAGTATTATGAAATGTTAAAATTGGCTTAATTATTTATATTGTTTATAATATACTAGGTAAATTTGTATAATTGTGTGTAATTTGTATAGGGTTGATTATTACTTCCAATTAAGTATTTGAAGTACTAACCCATTCTTTATAAATAATTATTGTAATTTTTTATAAAATATTTTTTGTTATTAATTCTTATTAGGGGGCATTCACAAAGTCTTAAGGCCACATTTAAGGCTCGAAAATTTAAGACCAGAAATTTTGGGTCTAAAAAACAGGTCTAAAATCAAGCTTTAAATTATCGAGCCTTAAATGTGGCCTTAAGACTTTGTGAATGCCCCTTGCTATGATTTATCAATTGAAATATACATATTATATAGTTATAATAAACATTGATAGAATTCTCTTTTTCTTCTTCTTTGCAAACATGTACTAAACTGTATTGAACAACGAAAGAAATAAGAGTTGCTTGATTGGTCAAACATTGCATGAATCAATTTGGCCAATGTTAAGGTGGATTTTCATGGGCGGCAACGGCGACGCGGCGCGATTTTAACTTAAAAGCTGTGAAATCTTATGCGGCGGCGAATTCGCAGGTAATCGCGTTAATTACGATGCTCTTTTTCTTTTAATCGCCCAATATGGCCGCCAATGGATGTTACAGCAAGTGCGCATTATTCGCGTCGCGTCGCATGGTAAAAATCGCCATGTGACTCCACCTTTAAATAAAAATAATCAAGCAATAGTATTTGCACACACTGACTTGAAAAAAATTATAAATTTATATTTTCAGCACTGGAAATTAAAAAAACAAAAATCTTCAAAATTTATATTTTATTTTGAATGAATAAAAACAAATAATATTGAATTCTAAAAGTTGTATAATATAATCTAGTAACAAATATTAATTAATACACTTTACTTAACATTTGTATCCAGTTATGAAATGCCTCGTTGTATGTAGTTTTTCCATTGAAATTTCCTTTTAGAGGCTCAATGCAGGGTCTTGGAAGAATGGGGTATGCCCTGACGAAACTTTTTCTATTATTTTCCATGTGTTTCTTGCCGGATTGAAATGAACTTCTTGAGGAATCTTTACTTTCCTTTGTTTTACCTTGTTTTCCAATGCTGCGGAAATTCTTCCTGTATATGATATTTGAGTATAATTGACCTTTTGAAGTTTGTTCATATTGTTGAGGGTAGGTAAATTTCATTCTTGAGGTTCTCTCCAGGTCACGGTAATCCCTCTTATAAACTGTTTTAGAGTAAAATTGGCCATGAGGTGGGCTCATGCATTCTTTTGGTAACATTGGTTTTTCTTTTCGTCTAATTTTACTGTCAGAACTATAATCTTTCTTATAAACTGTTAACGACTTTAAATTCCCATGGGGTGGGCTCATGCATTCTTGTGGAATTATTGGTTTAGTCTGAATCATATTTTTTCTTTGATAATCATCTCCATAAACTGTTCCTGTGCTCCAATATCCATGTGGAGGGCTCATACATTCCTCAGGGTGAATTGGTTTGGTCCTTGACACATTCTTATTTTGATAATCATCTCCGTAGACTGTGTCTGCATTCAAATGACCATGTGGAGGGCTCAATGCCGCCTTGGGAAGAATTGGCTTGGTCCTTGACACATTCTTATATTGATAATCATCTCCATAGACTGTATCTGCATTTAAATGACCATGTGGAGGAATCATGCATTCCTCAGGACGAATTGGTTTGGTCCTTGACACATTCTTATTTTGATAATCATCTCCGTAGACTGTATCTGCATTTAAATGGCCATGTGGAGGGCTCATGCATTCCTCAGGACGAATTGGTTTGGTCCTTGACACATTCTTATTTTGATAATCATCTCCGTAGACTGTGTCAGCATTTAAATGGCCATGTGGTGGGCTCATTGCTGCCTTGGGAAGAATTGGCTTGGTCCTTGACGCATTCTTATTTTGATAATCGTCTCCATAGACTGTATCTGCATTTAAATGACCATGTGGAGGGCTCATGCATTCCTCAGGACGAATTGGTTTGATCCTTGACACATTCTTATTTTGATAATCATCTCCGTAGACTGTATCAGCATTTAAATGACCATGTGGAGGGCTCATACATTCTACAGGAATAATTGGTTTCGTCCTTGACACATTCTTATTTTGATAATCATCTCCGTAGACTGTATCTGCATTTAAATGGCCATGTGGAGGGCTCATGCATTCCTCAGGACGAATTGGTTTGGTCCTTGACACATTCTTATTTTGATAATCATCTCCGTAGACTGTATCTGCATTTAAATGGCCATGTGGTGGGCTCATGCATTCCTCAGGACGAATTGGTTTGGTCCTTGACACATTCTTATTTTGATAATCATCTCCGTAGACTGTATCAGCATTTAAATGACCATGTGGAGGGCTCATACATTCTACAGGAATAATTGGTTTCGTCCTTGACACATTCTTATTTTGATAATCATCTCCGTAGACTGTATCTGCATTTAAATGACCATGTGGAGGGCTCATGCATTCCTCAGGACGAATTGGTTTGGTCCTTGACACATTCTTATTTTGATAATCATCTCCGTAGACTGTATCTGCATTTAAATGGCCATGTGGTGGGCTCATGCATTCCTCAGGACGAATTGGTTTGGTCCTTGACACATTCTTATTTTGATAATCATCTCCGTAGACTGTGTCAGCATTTAAATGGCCATGTGGAGGGCTCATACATTCTACAGGACGAATTGGTTTGGTCCTTGACACATTCTTATTTTGATAATCATCTCCGTAGACTGTATCAGCATTTAAATGACCATGTGGAGGGCTCATACATTCTACAGGAATAATTGGTTTCGTCCTTGACACATTCTTATTTTGATAATCATCTCCGTAGACTGTATCTGCATTTAAATGACCATGTGGAGGGCTCATGCATTCCTCAGGACGAATTGGTTTGGTCCTTGACACATTCTTATTTTGATAATCATCTCCGTAGACTGTATCTGCATTTAAATGGCCATGTGGTGGGCTCATGCATTCCTCAGGACGAATTGGTTTGGTCCTTGACACATTCTTATTTTGATAATCATCTCCGTAGACTGTGTCAGCATTTAAATGGCCATGTGGAGGGCTCATACATTCTACAGGACGAATTGGTTTGGTCCTTGACACATTCTTATTTTGATAATCATCTCCGTAGACTGTATCTGCATTTAAATGGCCATGTGGTGGGCTCATACATTCTACAGGAATAATTGGCTTGGTCCTTGACACATTCTTATTTTGATAATCATCTCCGTAGACTGTATCTGCATTTAAATGACCATGTGGAGGGCTCATTGTCGCCTTGGGTAGAATTGGTTTCGTCCTTGACACATTCTTATTTTGATAATCATCTCCATAGACTGTATCTGCATTTAAATGGCCATGTGGAGGGCTCATGCATTCCTCAGGACGAATTGGTTTGGTCCTTGACACATTCTTATTTTGATAATCATCTCCGTAGACTGTATCTTCATTTAAATGGCCATGTGGTGGGCTCATGCATTCCTCAGGACGAATTGGTTTGATCCTTGACACATTTTTATTTTGATAATCATCTCCATAGACTGTATCTGCATTTAAATGGCCATGTGGAGGGCTCATTGCCGCCTTGGGTAGAATTGACTTGGTCCTTGACACATTCTTATTTTGATAATCATCTCCATAGACTGTATCTGCATTTAAATGACCATGTGGAGGGCTCATGCATTCCTTTGGAATTATTGGTAAAGTCTTATATTTGTTTTCATGGCAAATGTCCTGAAAATCTTTTTGATAATTTGTGTCTGAATAAAAATATCCATTTGGCGGATCAATCTTGTGTTTCGGCTTGTATGGATATGCTTTATCTAATATCTCAAGCCACTCTTTAAATGCTTTTTTGTAAGTTGTCTCTATATTAGTACGACCTTTAGGTAAATGTAGATTTGTATGTGGAAAAATAGGTTTCACTTTTAAAACAGTATTATTTATTTCTTTGTAATCTTTTTTATACACAGTTTGTGGTTGAATGTTACCTTTAGGTGGATCAATACAATGTCTTGGAAGACAAGGGTATGCTCTGTCTAAAATATTCAACCATTTTTTAAATGCTTTGGCATAACTTGTCCTTTCATAGAAGTAACCATTAGGTGGATCTATAGATGGCTTAGGTCGAATTGCCTCTGCTTTAGACCAGTTCCTTGTCCTATTGCCACTTTCTTGGAAATCTTTTCTATAGATGGTTCCTGAATATAACTTTTCATTAGGTGGGACAATGCAAGGCTGAGGCCGAATAGGTGAGGCTTGGAATTTGAACATACTTGTTCTTTTATCTTCTCTTCTGCTCATAATTCTTTTGATATAATTAAATTTTTCTTGTAAATAATATTATCAGTATAAAATAATATAAGTATCAGTTTTTAGCCAAATCACTAATTAATTTATTTCAAAACTAGTTTGAAAGAATTTCTCACTACAATTTTACTGGTTTTCAATATTCAGAAGTTAGACAGTATTTAAAAGTCATTGACAACAATATAAAAAATTATCACAGAGTCATGCAGTGACTCTGAATTTATCATTACTGTCACACTGAAAACTGTTTTTAAACATTTCAGCGCGCTTTTTACTCTTACGCTGCTTACGTAAAAAAATAAGCAAAATGAGGAAGTGCAAATTATAATGGTCAGTTAAAAATATAATGAAAACGTAAGCCTCTATTCTTAGGATCTGAAGGAAAAAAATCAGCTGTGGCAAGTGATTTGGATTTCCAAAATTTTGTTTTCTGAGTTTTGTAGTTTATAAATTATATTTAAAGATTTTCTATGTGATTTTAGAACCTTTATATTACTAGCTTAGCATGCGGGTGACAGTTATGTCAAAATTTACATTCCTGCACTGTATTTTAAGTGCATTTCTCTTTACAAGTATTTGGTGCTCTGTTGTGTCCGCATTGCCAGCAGGTGACAAGTCATCACTGAGCGAACATGTCTTATCTACGGGTAATCTTTCAAACCGTGAAATTAACCAAAATAACACAAGCTTAGTAAGAAATTCTCCTGCAGTGCCTCACAAATATTCTCAGCTTCCTAGTGCAAAGAAACGAGTGGAACATGTAGAACAACCCCCTGTGTTACCAACCCTTAAATCAGTTCCTGTGTCTTTATCATCAACAACAAGTGCCAGTAACTCTCATCATAACATATCATCAGTAACTTCAGATGGAACAATTATTTATAATAATTTTCCTAGAGTAAATTCTGGAGCATTACTAAGAGGATTTTATGTTTTCGTTGGACTAAGTGTGATAGTAGTGATGTATTTGGTCGTAAGATCTGTGAGGTAAGTTCCATTTTACCAAGGCTGCGTTTTTCTATTACCAATTAAGGATTGACCTCGGTTGATTTGGATCTCGGAAACGGCCCCCTTGATTCTAATGAGACTTACAGGAGTCTTTAAGCTCACAACAATAAGGTTGCTTAATTTTTTTGAAGTGGATCTGTTCAACCATTTTTGAGAAAACTGAGGCAGAAGTTTAAAGGTGCTTTCACATATTCGAAAATCGCTACGGAAAGACACCGTAGCTACTCCATAGCAAATGTGTTGATTTTTCTGCGGCGCACCGTAGCTGTTCCGTAGCACCTCGTGATCTTCTGCGGCACGTTCTACGGAACTCCGTAGCAAAATCAAGATGAGTTTGATTTTGCTGCGGCATTCACATGATTTTCCGCCACAACTGCCGCAGACGAACGAGAATATGTGAAAGGCTTACGGCATTGCTACGGAACTCCGTAGCGATTTTCGAATATGTGAAAGCACCTTAACATTGGTCTTATGGACGGAAACCGGAAATGGAGCTGTTGTGAGAAAACCGCCCCATTGAATTTGCTCAAACCATTAGCGATTAAGTTTTAGAGCATCCTCGATTTTTTAAAATTTATTTCATTTGATTCCGTTCGACAGAAATTTCCCGCTTCCGGTTTGTAACTGAGGTCAATCGTTAAGCCAAGATATCAGATACCTGCTTTCCCCACCGCTCCTGATATCAGGCCAAAGCTGGAGCATAGATCCCTGCTAGCTTTCTCAATACATACCGTTAAATGCTTATGGAGGGAAGTGATCGAGCATCTGATATCAGGCATTAGGAATAAAACATTGAAGCCCAAGTTTTGGTCAAATCAGAGCGGCCTATGTATGTACATTTATAACATTATATAATGTATCAAGAGTTTCAGTTCAAACTGGGTTTTGCTACGTATTTCTTAACAATACGTATGCATACGTACTGTACTACGTACTTTTTTTTATATACATGAACCTCAAACAAGTTAAGAACAGCACTAAGCAGTTAAAAAAATATCACTGCCTCTAAATGTAACTGTGATTTATTAGTCATGTTGTAGAAAAGACATGTATTATACAGTATTTACATATAATTTTATATCAGCATCTTTTCATAATAATTAGCTAGAGAATTGACGTGCTGCTGCTTTGTTTCAGACTGAGACGCAAGGTTTCGCGAGTTCACAAGTACGGCATCCTCGCGAGTAGAGAAGATGTTGAGATGACGCCGCTCGGAGCGGAAGACGAGGATGACGATACCATCGTGTTTGACCTCTCGAGTCATCCTCCGCCGTAGCAGAAGGCTCAACGGAACTAAGCTCACTCCGTACCTCAGAACAAAACTATGCCAAGATATGTAATTATGCAATTAAAATACTATAGGTATGAATTAATGAAAGAATAATAAATAACATTTATGGAAATGATTATTGATTTAACAATGCTTCGAAAGTATGTACAGTATTATAAAATTGTGTTCTATCCATCTTTTTTTTATATGAGCAAATAATCTCAACTTATTTTTGTTTTTTTATTCAGTAAAAGTTGAGCTTAAATAGTTGTTGCTTATGTGTGCAATAACTAACTATGTAGTACTTTATCACAACTGTATTACTGCATATATATGTATGCCAATATTTGAATAATTTACAATGGACAATCTACATGACATTTTCTTACTGTATTACAGAAATGATCAGAAGTTACGAATGCTACTCTGAATTTGTTCAGATTTTTTTGAGTCGCGGAACTATTTGTTAAAAAGATATGGATAGTGTGGCCACGCCCCTTGAAGGCATTTAGACTCCATTCTTTATGAAAGACAACGCCTCCACTCAAAACTTCTATAAAAATTCAGAGTAGCATAATTTAGTACCCTCTTTTCATTTTTGCAATAAAAAATTTCATACAATGTAGATACAGTATTTCGTTGTGCAAAGCCGGTACATACTGTAAACGAATTTGAAGCTTAAAGTTGACTTCGTATGAACTCTGATGTGAAAAATCTTTTAATATTTTTGTTGACTGCTAACACATTCCTCTCTTGCATGACCATTTTAATTACTATGTTCTTTAAAAGTTTCTGAAGACGTAAAAATTCACTGCATTTAATATTTTTGCAAATTTTCAGACAAGAAACTAAAAATAACCCTTCCATGCTTTCTTTGATCAATCCCTGAGCAATGAACAATTCTTCCAGATAAGTGAAATAAACTATTTAAAATAATATTATTATTTAATAATTTAAAATTTTACTGTCAATATTTTTGCCTTACAAGCTAGTACATTGATGTACTATATTTGCATGTACCATATTCTAATTGAATATTAAGTAAAAACCTTTTCCCCCATAATACTCTATATATTATAATGTTGCATGTTGTTAAAAAAAAAAAATGCAGCAATAATTACGTGTAAGCCAAATGTGAACTTATTATGCTAAGAAGTAGAGAACCTTAATAATTAAAAGAGGACCAGGCAAATTAACTTATAATAATGTTGAGTGCTTGTTGTTTTCTAAAATTTGTAGCTTTTGTTGCATTTAGTTTCATTGTTTCATTGTTGCTGTTAAATTTTTCAAAAACTAAAATATAAAATAGTGCCTTTCACTCTCTTTGCTGTTTGTCTATTTAATGAAACAAATGTTAGTTGCTAATTTTAGCACATTATAAAAAAATAAAAAAATAAATAAATAAATAAAAATAAAAAAGTTCACATCCACGATAATGGTGTAAGTGCTCAGCCAAAGTTAATTTTATGGCTCGTGAACATACACCATTAGGGGAGGGGGGAGGGTAGCCAGCTGTAAGCAGCTAACCTACAATACTTTACCTTTGTTGCATTGCATGGTAAATTAGGAACAGCGGTGTCTTCGGCAGTGCTTTTCTCAAGTTCTTTATTTAATTTTGTGATAAAGGTGAAATATTGCCTACTTACAACAAAGTAATTGTTTTACCATAATGTCGCCTCAGAATATAAGTGCCGTATAAACTTTGAGGTTTTGATGCAATTATAGACCTTAAGGGGAAGGTAACACGCCAAATGTTAAAAAAAAAAAAAAAATCCCACACAGGAAAATTATGAAAAATAAAATAAAATGTTCTCCTCTACATCCCCTATAGAGCTGATTTCTGTTTATGTTTACGTGAGGCGGGGGAGGGGTTTCTCTATATCTGAACATTGCGAAGGGGGCGCAGGAGAGAGGGAAAAGAGAAAGTTTTGGCAGGCCAGATTTTACAGTGAGCATAGGCAAAATGACAAAAAAAATTATAAAAAATACTTTTAACAGTTTTTTGGCGATGAAATTTTTTTATGAGTTCTATCGTGTACTAGTAAAGTATTATTAAGGGTAAGGTAACGCCACCAATGTTAAAAAAAATCCCTCTCACAAAAATTCTGAAAAAAATTTAAAATGTTCTCCTCTACACCCCCTATCAGTAGCTAAAATATCAGGTATACAAATACGATCTAGTTTTTGAGTTATGAATTTTTAAAGTTGACCAATTTAACATGGGAGTTTCATTTCTCCATGTTAAAGTAGTCAACTTTAAAAATTTATAACTCAAAAACTAGATCGTATTTGTATACCTGATATTTTAGGTACTGATAGGGGGTATAGAGGAGAACATTTTAAATTTTTTTCAGAATTTTTGTGAGAGGGATTTTTTTTAACATTGGTGGCGTTACCTTACCCTTAAAGTATTTAAACTTGATTTTTTTTATAAAGTTAGGTAAAAAAGTATTGTACACTTTGTTTATATGCTAGTCTGACCCTCCTCGCATGACATCAGCGTGATACCCTCTATAAGTAGCTAAAATATAATACTATAAAAATTCATAACTCAAAAACTAGCTATACCTGTATACTTAATATTTTAGCTACTGATAGGGGATGCAGAGGAGAACATCTTAAATTTTTTTCATAATTTTCATGTGTAAGATTTTTTTTTTTAACATTGGGCGTGTTACCTTACCCTTAAGCTACATGTACACAAAGTCTAAAATTACATTAAAACATCATATTTATACGACACTTATATTCTGAGGCGACAATAAGCTTAGCATATAACACTTGGGCATTTTGTATGGTCTTCGAATCTTGTTCTTCAGTGCTAGCACGTTTGTTTTTAACTTTTGTCATCCTCTGCTTTAGAATTACAACGAATTATTTCACTGTATTTATAAATACATAAGCTATTAAATGTGATCTCCAATCTTTATAACTTCCTACATTATTATCTTATTCTTCATTATGATAATAGGAGAGGAAGGAATCTCTTGCTATTTAATACAATAATATTTTAAATGATTAAATAAATTAATTTTACCTCTTTTAATTGGTATTTAACAATACATAGCAAATTTTGACTAGGCCTAGGACTTTTATGCAATAACAATATTTAAAAATTTTCTCATTTTTTGTTCCACAACATTTTTCTTTAGAATTTCTCATTGTTTTACTTAAGGTATAACCTGAGAATTTGTCTGTCAAGGTCAAGAGGCGTGGCTATAGTGGCAACACTGTTTGCATTGGAATGCGTATAATTTTTTAGGAGGGGGTGGTGACATCAGTCCTTGAGAACGTTGCCACATTTCTCATGACATATTAGGAAACGATCATCGCCACGGTTCAAAATATATGAAAACAATTCAGAAAAATATATAGTCTAAAAAATTAGGTTTTAGTAAAAAAAAAAGTAAAAGAATCTGTTGTATAGTTTTTTTGCAATGCAAATTAACAAATTTAACATTGGAAGGATACAAAATTCTCATTTAAATAAATTAAGGGTAAGGTAACGCCACCAATGTTAAAAAAAAATCCCTCTCACAAAAATTCTGAAAAAAATTTAAAATGTTCTCCTCTACACCCCCTATCAGTAGCTAAAATATCAGGTATACAAATACGATCTAGTTTTTGAGTTATGAATTTTTAAAGTTGACCAATTTAGCATGGGAGTTTCATTTCTCCATGTTAAAGTAGTCAACTTTAAAAATTTATAACTCAAAAACTAGATCGTATTTGTATACCTGATATTTTAGGTACTGATAGGGGGTATAGAGGAGAACATTTTAAATTTTTTTCAGAATTTTTGTGAGAGGGATTTTTTTTAACATTGGTGGCGTTACCTTACCCTTAATTATAATTAAACCAACGTTTAAAAAATTCCGAAAAAATTCAGAGCTAATTTGACGATTGTTGTAAGTCCACCAAATTAATTTGAAGAAAATCTGTTGTAGCGAATTTTTCATCCAAATTTCTCAGGTGAAGCCTTAATTTATTTCACATTTTTATGAACTCGCCATGCATAATTTTTATGTTTATTATATTTTTCACCATGTATAATTTTTATTTTAATTTTATTATATTGTATGTAATATAATGTTTTTATGTCGACTATTTTCATCTCTTGTACGTAATTACTCATTCTGGCTGTGTTATGGGAAGAGACTTTGTAAAAAGTTACTAATAAAAACTATATTGATTAATTATGAAAATTCGAGCTAATCCTTTTTTTTTTAAAATATATAATATATAATTCCTTTACGAATCAATTGATATTATATATACATATAATATATAATAGTTAATAAAATACATATTATTATAAATTATGTGTTGAATATTGTTCAAATTTAAGCTGTATATTATATACTTGTTAACTTACAATTAGTACACATTAGAATAGAATAATTTCTTTATTATAGGCGATTCAATTCAATTCAATTCTTTTATTTAACCACTGGTTATACAAGTACAACATGGGTTACGTCATTTTAACAAAAAAAAAACAGTTACAACAAGACAATAATACATAAACACAAATAACCAACAATAGCACTTCCTAATAAATTAAATCTACAAAATAACACTGGATAAAATATTTTCAGGCATCTTATTACTAAAATACAACTTCACAGAATAAATTTCACTATGAATAAGAATGTTTTTCAATTTGTTTTTAAATAGTTTTTCACTATCAATTTCCCTCAAACTTAATGGTAAAAAGTCATAGATTTTGGCTGTCTGATAAGCAGAACTTTTTTCTAATAAACTTGAAGTGTGAGCTTCAGAAACAATTTTATTTTTATTTCTGGTATTATAAGAATGTAATTCACTATTATGTATATACAGGTCAGGATATTTCTTTTTAAACATAGCACAGTTTAAAACATACATACTTATAGGCAATGTTAACATTTTAAGCTTTTTGAAATGTCCAACACATGAATCATGCTTCTTAAAGCGTGATTAGGAGTTATTCTTAAAAAAATGTTTGCATGTATGTATTTTATAATTTTTTAGTTCAAAATACTATAATATAGTATAATTCGACAATTTTTAATACTTTCAAATTTATACATTACTTTAAAACATTTAATATTATTCGATTAAAATTCCTCTAAAAGAATATTATAATTAATATTATATATATATATATATATATATATATATATATATATATATATATATATATATATGAATTGGTTTTCAGTACTTTTTGTCAGTACAAAATTGCTCCAGTCAGTACAAAATTTTCCAGTTTCGTCTTTTATCCAGCACTTTTTACCTATAAAACACTTATTCCAAGTACAAATTTGGTACTGAAAAAAGAGAGTCAAAAAAAGTACAAAATATTGACTCTTTTTTCAGTACCAAATTTGTACTTGGATTAAGTGTTTTATAGGTCAAAAGTGCTGGATGTAAGACGAAATTGGAACAATTTTGTACTGACATAAAGTACTGAAACCAATTCAGTACAGTATCTAAAAATTTAGTGCTATAGAGATTATATAATACGAGACGCTAATTCCCAAGGTTAATCTTAGATTATTTTTGGCCAGTACTGTAGTGCAAAATTTTGGGCGAACCAGAAAGTAACTCACGAGAGGAGCCGCTCATGAGATGATTTAACTAATTTTCAATGATTTTGAAGGCAAAAAATTGGTTAAGTTCAGTTTAAAAGGTTTTTATTGTCTTAAAATGAGTGTAGATTAGGCAACTTTTCGTGCAGTAATGTATGGCCGGTTGCGTTCCTCACAACTCAGTAAGCTCTGGTAGAGCACTATAGTTGCATGGAAATTTACAAATAAAATGTCAAAAGAATGATTGATGAAAGTTTATAATATTTTATTTAAAAAATGCAACCCGCAATATACAACTGCATAAAAAGTTGCCTGTCTAAAGGGGACCAAATTTTGATTTTACTAAAAAAAAAAAAAAAGAAAAACTAAAATAAAAATTCAATATATAATACGCAATACAGCATTAAAAAGAAAGAATTGGTTCTATATCCAAAATTTGACATAATAATTTTAGTTAATATTATGCATTTTTATTTTATTTATTATTCACATTGAGGTCAAGCGTGGCGCAGTGCATTGACCGGTTCTCGTTAGATCAACGAAGTCAGGCTACGTCGCGCGTGGTTAGTACTTGGATGGGTGACCGTTTCAAGTAAAAAATACACTGCTTCTTCCCTGGGGTAAATTCGTCTCGCTTTCCACCCAGTGCAGTGATGCACTTGTGTGTGGTTCCCAAGGCTTTGGACATTACTCTGGTCCATTGAGAAAAAGTAGTGTCCGTTCTGACTGAGGTTTTCCACGGTTCCCTCAGTCTCACCTCAGCGAATGCTGGGACGCGTAACAGGCCGTGGCAACCATCCGTTCCTTACCTTATCCCTACCCCCTACCCATTACCCCGCCGTGAGCTTTAAGCTTTTAATTAAGGGTGTATCCTTGTTTAAAAAAAAAAAAAAAAAAAAAACATGTCATGCAGTTTGTACATTGTGACTATGTTACATAATAAATATAATATAATTTTATTTATTTGTATTTTGATAAAAAAAGAAGTGTCTCTTTTAAAACATAGTAATTATTTATTTCTTCCTAAATGTCTTGAATGTTGAATTGGGCTAGTTTCCTTCTAAGTATAATATACGCGTGTGCGTGGACGAGAAAGTGTTATTGGCCGTGAAAGTGCGTGCAGTCTCGAGTCATTGATCTCCGGACGAGAGCAGCTAGCTCGCACCACGAGATGGCTCTCGCAGTGGTGTTCAGACAGGTACTCATTGCCCCAGGCTCTCGCTAGGTGGCTCGCGTATTGGTACAGGCCTTGGCCATGACCCACTCTTTTTTTTTTTTTTTTCCTTTACTTCACAGTTCACACATGCAACCAAAAACGTCTCATCGGGTCGATCCGGGTCGATGAGACGAGGGTACAAAAAGAGAGAGGGGATACTAGAGAATATACAAGTTGAGCAGTAGCATGATTCTGCACTAGCTTCTCTTTGGTGACTCGACTTGCCATATAAATGAATGGTACCGATGGTGGGTGCCTCCTAAGATGGTTCAACCTACCGCTTCAGGCCCGCTACCATCCATCCTCAGCATACGTCTGCTTTCTCTATAAACCCGCCCCGTCTTTTTCACTTCTTCGCGACGCTTTCTCTCATCCTCTAAACATCTTAAGTTCCTTCTTATAACTGGAATGTGCCGCTGCTGCTGCTGCTGGAACTTTCATCGTTCCTTAAGGGCATTTTTTTTTATTTTATTTTAACATTTGCTCAAAGCGGCTACTCTAAGATCTAATGCATGTCGAAACGTATGGACCAAAACGCTTGAGACCACAACGTGTGGGGGCTGCAGGCTTTTCGTTTGGACCGGCCGTCTAAAAGCCACTCCAGATACTCTCCCTTTTATTTTATTTGTATAAAATCTTTTTCCATCTATTTTATTTTTTGTCAGTCCTCTTTTCTTCTTTAAATTCAATACGGTAAAAGATTGGCATTGAATGAAAAAAGAGAGTGTATTATATATACAGAAGCGTAACATATTGATTTCAACAAAATTTCGATACAGAAGTATAAACAGTGTGGTTGCTTTATTTATTTATTTGTCTCGTTTTTTTTTTGTTATATATAAATAAAAAAATATACAATTGCTGATATTTGTATTTTTTATTCCATTAAAATATATACAAATTTTTTATTCAAATGTTTCTTTTTATAAAATGATAAAATACAAACAATGCTGTCATTTTTACGAGTTTTTTTATCTTTATAAAATATTGATGTGAATTTCATTTTACTGCCCCATAATTATTAATAGGAATAATTATTAATTATTATTATATTATTAATATAATATGGAAAATATGAACGAAAGTTAAAAATAATTTATATATTTACAGTAACACGTACAGGATATTACTTATTTATACCTGATGCTTAATAATTTAATGTTCAAAATATTTAGGGTTAAAAAAATATAAATGTTAAAATCAAATACAGTAAACTCTAGCGAACAAAACTATTTGACATTGTGTAATTTATTTTATTAAAGCATGGGTTTAATTCTTTAAGCTGAATCCAAACCTTGACAATTCTAGACATTTTTTTTTATTAAATAACAAACCCGTTGACTTTTAATGCCTTACTAGAGTACACGGATATTACAAAATTATTGTAAAACGGATCACTGCTTATTACCGCTCCAGTTTTTATTTATTTTTTGTTATGTATAATTGAGATCTAGATTTCAAATACATAACCACAAAATTTAACATTGTTACTTTTTTTTTTTAATGAATTTATCACAGCTGTATGTAACAAATTAGCTTTTATCATTATAATGGTATAATTCATTATTAACGTAATATATTATCAAATGGAACTGACAATGACTTGGAATCCTTTGAAGTTGGATAATAGTTAATAATAATATTAAACAGGACAGGCTCTCTCTATCTATGGATAATTAGAGTAGAGGATTTGCATTAAGCTATAGAATTATCAATATGATTCTAATGGTAACATGTAAACATTATACAGATATATGTTTACATTATTGCATAAACATAATTTAATTGCTTGCATATATACAGCCGGTATTATACTATTTATCAATGACTTCAATATTTTATTATATATTTTACTTTAGGGGATACTATGTATATTTTTCAGATAAAAATTGACATAATTATAAAGTGAATTTTGCATTACATTTATTCAGTACATGCTCTCCTTTTGAATTATGCACTATCGACCATTTAGTCCTGACCTGTACAATTAAACAAAGAGCTTTGATAAATTATAATAATTATAAAAGAATAAATTTATAGTTCAAATTTATAATTTTTCCTTTTATAGTTTTTACGTACATATATTATTATATAATATATTATATGCTTTTGTTGTTATTTTTTATTAAAAGACTTCTTTTACCACACTAAGAAACTATTAAAAATTTAAATGAAATGTAAACAATAACAAAATATAATTAATTGTAACTTTTTAAATTTTCTTTTGAATAATTTCGTCATTATTTTTTAATAATCGATGAATCAGCTGTTTTTATTATATTCTCAGAACCTCCACGTCATTTATTGATGACAATGATGACTTTTATTGAAATATAATTGTTCTTTGTTTTACAATTCAATAACATTAAATTATCTTTAATATAGGCTCAAATTTCTCTCCTGCAAGGTATTGTCTCTATTATTTGACACCACTAAATAAAAAGAAATTCAATTAAAATGTTCAATTCATGCCTGTAAGTAATTTCTATTCATCCACACCGTTTATTTAATATTTCACAAAAGATTACATGAAAGCGCATACAATAATTTCATAGCGCAATTTCAACATGGTTCGCAGGAACGTATTTTTTGCCACGAATATAATCTGTTTTTTCAATATTTACTTTTCATTAATTTTCACGTCATATTGCCAGAAGGGGAAGGGTTTATTGTGAGTGCGGGTAGTAGGCAGGGTCTGTCTGGGCTCAAAGGGCCTACTAAGCAAATAGGAGTACGGGCCCATATCAATGATATCAAGGGCCTACTTGACCCTGTGGGGGCCTACTTTTAACGTTGTAGGGGTCTCCCAGCCGAAGGGACCTACTGAGCGATTGCTCACCAACTCTTATGGCCAGTCCGAGCCTGCCGGGTAGTAAGTCTAAGTGCGTGCTGGAGGATGCAAAGCAGCTAGTTGGGGTCTACATTTGGGTCATGGCTGAGGAGGTTTGCTTCACCAAGACGTTATAAGACTTTAGACCTTTTTGGGAAAATTTTTAACATTTCTCTCATCATTTTTCTATCTAAGGGTAAGAGTGGCGAGGAAATTTTTTGTTCCTCCCAGATAGCCCCGACATCTTCTCAGGTGCAAGAGCTCGGTCATTGTGATACAGTCATATTTATTTTATATTTATTTATTTATCCGGAAGTGTAAAGTTTCTGATCTTCCTATTTATATTTCAGCGTTACAAATTCACACATGGATAAGAAGTAATTCTAATTAAAAACACTTTGTAAGGTTTTAAAACTAAATAACAAACAGAAAAGCTGCAAACTTCCGGCTATTTCCGGAAGGAATATCAAATTAATTTTACTGTAAAATGGTGTCACATACTGTGTACTATGTTGATATTTTTTTTTTTATAGAAAATCCTGTGAGAGTCAGACTTCTCGCTGGATCTTTGGACGCAACTCCAACGCAGTGGTGCGTGCAATCCTCCTCCCTTTTTCCTCTCTCGTATAAAATATCGCAGTCCAGGGTGTATAATATCGAACAGTTCAATGGCAAAGTGCCAACTTTAAACGCAGCCAGATTAGTCCAATATTGCTGTTTATAGTGTACTCTGTATAGTACAGAGGATGTACATGTTGTGTAAAATAGTATCTTAAAATTTAAACTGTCTAGACTAAAAAACAATAGAGTATAAAATATTTTATATTATGTTGTTATAACAAAATATATTTACGCGTTATTACATAACATATATTGTGATTTATTTTTTTACTTGAATTCTTGAAATATAGGGAAAAAATAAAGCTTTTTATAGATTATATAATAATATAATGTAACTAAAACGATACGAATAAATTTTGATTTTATATAATGCTCCTCTTTTCAGCAGTTTTCATGAGCTAAAAAAAAAAAAAACATAAATAAAGCATTATAATATATATTTTTTTAAATATAATACCTGATATATAATAATGGACAATTAATTTAATATCAAATAAAAACAAGGAGCAGAATTAAAATCTGTTGTTAATAATTAATTGCAGATCATAACACAAAATTTACACGCATCACTTTTCGCCAGATTGCGTGTGCTACAACCCGGAAACGGAAGTGCCAAGGGTGAAGAAAGCTGTGGTTATTGATAATGCAGCATTGTAATAATGTAAAGGCAAACATGTTAAATACACAATAAAATATAGTCGAAAGTAACGTAAGGAAAAGATAGTAAAACAGACCGTAAAACTGAAAAACATGGCGCTTATAATTGTATGTTGATTTCTTCAAAGTCTCGTTCTCGTCGCCTTGGAAATTTCTTACTTGAAGCTTTGTTAATCGTCACCATGCCGGACCATGCTCTACGCTATTCTTACGAGGCATGGTGATTATTAAGGGGTACAAGGCCGTAAAGGGAAATTTACAGAGGCGACGACGCAACTACTGTACAAGCAATCAAAATTATTTCAAAAATTTAAAAAAACTTTTGATGGAAATGGAGTATAAATAATACAATACACTATTTACAATTTATAATTAAAGTTATAAATACATATTTTTTTAGCTTCTCAACTGAACCCTGTTGTAGGGTACCGGCCACAATTAAAAGTGACTGAATGTAACCTCCCGGCTCTTCTTAGACCCTACTTTTGTGGGTCCCTTCCAAACCGGGGCGGCCATGGCCTAAGCAATCCATCCCAGCATTCGCCTGGTTGTAACTGCATGAGGAAACCATATATAGAAACCTCAGTCAGGATGGTCGGCAATTGATGGAGGATGCCATCAATCACCTCCCGGATGCACGAGTGGGTGTTCTTTAGCAACCGCCACTTGTGAAAAGTTTGGCGGTGCATGGCTGGGATCGAACTCACGACCATCCGATTACCGAATCAGAGGCGTATACCACTGCGTCAAGTGCCTGGTTATATATATATATAATACAGTACAACTGAAATTACATTAAAAATGCAATTAAATTTTATTATAATGAACTTCAGATCACTGAAGTGATGCATCATAGTAAAATATAGAAGTATATAATATATAAATGTATACATAAAAACAATATTTTACATTTTCCGCCAAATAGCTTCCATATACAAAATTAATCTCTAAGATTTAAATCATCTTAAAAATGTGATGTATTTTTTTTTATCTGTTCTTATTGCTTTGTCATTCTCATTGTTTTCAAAATGAAGTGCAATGAAATGTTAAGAGACTTTTGTATTTGAATATATAAACTATATTCTTTGCATATAGAAAATGAGAGAAGCTAGAAAGAGAGATAGAGAGAGAGAGAGAGATCCTTGTTATTTTACATCTGAGACTCTGCAAGTGATCCCCACAAGACCCCGGGGCTTGATCCCAGACCAATATTATCGCAGCAGATGCTAGAAATGAAACTCCACAACGCACGGTTTGACATCTTAGCCTCCAGCTGAAGAAAATGAAACTTTTTCTAAATTTCTACTTAAAATTTTGTATAGACTTTGGTTGTTATGTATTGTATGCCTGTGATTAGCTCCTTTGTATTTTAATAAACAAAACAAATAATTGAGATGTCGCAAAAGGAGAAAACACGATCTATTAAAAATAACACCATGCAACAACATCATCACATCATCACTCTATTTTATATAATCATACATAAGAATAAGCCTTGCTGGAAAGTGGAAAATAAAAGCTTTTGATTTTAGTAATAATAATGGATATAGCCTACATAAAATTTGTGTATCATTGCATATTTTGATAAAATATATCGAGTTATTTTCAATATTTTTTTTAACCTTCTAACAACCTTAAAATCATATACTGCAAAACTCTATGACGTCATGGTCATGCAAATATTTAACACAGAAGCATAGGAAATGAAGTAACATGACTATGAAGTCATAGTGTTCTGCAGTTCAATTTTCAGGGTGCTGGAGGATTGAAGAAAAAAATTTGGCAATATAGATTGAAGTCTTGTAATCTATTCACATTTATAATAAACAAAAAAATTCATCTAATGCAGGTTGTCCATTATATACAGTATTGTAACTAATGTTTTTTAAATACTATGACATAGACACACCAACATTATAATATGTATCTTCGCCTGAAAAAAAAAATCCATTTTTATGGCCTTGTGTATCACCATGCCCCGTAAGAATAACACAGGGCATTGTAATTAATTAATAAGGCTGCATGTGGGAAATTTTCCAAGGTGACGAGTGTATGTTTATATATCGATCATGTGTGATAATTGTTATCTGAGGCCAAAAATTAAATACGATCGAGAAATGTTTATTTCATATTATTTAGTACTGTTTATTATTCTTAATAACAATTAATTATACAAGATAATTATTATTCCATTTAATTTCTCTTAGGTGAAGATATATTTTCCAATGTTAACCCTGAATTAATGTAGTAAAAGTTAAAGAGTAGCAATATAGTTTAACGTGAAATTGCCTTTTTAAAAAGCATTGTGGTGTTAGAAAGAATATAAAATCAATTCAGTGAGAAATTCCAGCCAAGTGTAAAATGTCATAAATGAGAGGGCTATAACCACAAGGCGGTTGATTGATTGAGCTTTCAATAAATTGACGTTTCTCAATCAACAGAGACGGAAATGTTACGGCACTAGAAACTACTTTTCAGTATCTTATTTTATATTAACACTCCATGCATATAAATTTCTTCTCGTAAACTTTAGTAAATTAAAATTTAATTAAAATTTTATCTATAATTTCTGTTATAACAAACTTTTGTAATATTTGTTTTAATGCTACCTTTTATTAAAAACATATTTTCTCAATGTTTATTTATCACTTATCATTTATAAGTTACGTATATACTTTGTAACTTTGTTATTTAATTTACAGACTAAATATTATAAAATATTAATTTAACATCATCGGGTTTTTAATAATTTACTATTTAAGAAAGATCGTCGAATTATCTATATATATTATAGAAGAAGAGCTTGAGGTTTGGTTTCCACTCACTTATTATCGAGTAAAGAAAGAGCTGAGTGTTTTTTACACCCTTGCCACAGCCCTTCTTACGTATATACTTGATTTCAAATGAAGATCACCTCCCAAAGGCTAAATTTTAAATAAAAAAAATTAGGCGAAAAGACGTTTTTCTTATCATACAATGGTTAGGAAAGAGTTTACTGAATTCTCTTTTTCTGTAAACAACTCGTATCTCACACTCAGATCACGCTGCCAAAAAAGCAAACGAAAAGGGTGAAGAATTCGTTCGAAGAGACAAGAAAAATTCTCTGTTCTTTCTCTCAAATATTAGAGACATATTGGTCCTGAGTCGTGCGAATAAAAAAGGAGTATCGTATTCCCAAAGTCAAGTTTGTTCCAATACTTCCAATTCACTTGCTCTGTAAACCGGTGTAAATATCAAGTACTATATACATAGTGTCCTTGGAGAAACTGGTTAATTCTAGTTCGACTTTTGCTATCTCTAAACAGTAACAAAATTCGATACGCAGACTGTTTTTTTTTATTGTCTCGTGATGACGATAAAAAAATGACAAGGAAACTAGAATATCGATGGTTAAAGTTGACGTACTCACATTATTTCTCCATTAAAGAAGTTTTTTATTACATGGTATAGGAAATGCATAGCATAATTAATATTTAACTTGAAATTGCAATAAATATTATTTAGCTAGTGTATTCGGGATTTATATTAAGTAATTGGCATTTGATTGAACAGTCGTAGCCTCTGAAAAATTCCGTTTGCAGCCTTCATGCTCTGTGAGTGTATTACAAATTACAATGGTGATTAACAAGGCTGTAAAAGGGACATTTTTCAGAAGCTATAATAGAAGTGTATGTACATTGCTTTTTTTACATCAGTTTCAAATTCCAATTATCATATTATTCAATACAAAACAACACTTGCAATTAATTATGATATTTTTGCATTCAATATGTTTGTTTTTTTATTATATAATTTGATTCAATATAGAAACAAATAATTTTATCATTCATTTATTTGTTATACCGGTCACTTAATTATACGTCATAATAAAGTTTTCAATTTAGTTTAAAAATCTATTCTCTCTCTCTCTCTTTCTCTCTCTCTCTCTCTCTCTCTCTCTCTCTCTCTCTCTCTCTCTCTCTCTCTCTCTCTCTCGCTCTCTCTCTCTCTCTCTCTCTCTCTCTCTCTCTCTCTCTCTCTCTCTCTCTCTCTCTCTCTCTCTCTCTCTCTCTCTCTCTCTCTAAAATTCTGTGTTTAATTTTGTTGTTTGTCCTGGTATAATTATAAAATAATGATAATAGAATTTGTTATTAGTCCATTGAGACAAATTGACAGTACCTACTTGTATAACATAAATAAAGATTAAGAAAATTCAGTAGAATGAAAAAAAAGGGTGGCATTCTTTTAACATTTGAAATCAGTAAAATTTAGCCTGTGAAAGCCACGAGTAAACGGTGGAGCTAGAAACGATCGAGCGAGACAACAAAAATATAATGTCTCTTTCAGGAAACCCAAACTACATGCACGATGTGTTAAAATTACACATAATATCATAAATATTAAACTTTTTATAAATCTTTAGGAGCTCGTGAGTTTTATAAAGAATAAAAGATGAGAAGAAAAACTTTCAAAATTATTGGAAAAAAATAAAATATACATTATAACCTAGATTTTATTTCTTGAGATGGTATTATAGATAATTGCTTTAAATATAAACTTCAAAAGGTCAAGTTCATATTTTACGTCACGCACAAAAGCAAAATCAAGGGAAAGGTTTTTCTACAAGAATAATAATTACTAAACACATTTTTTGTTAAAATGGGGACAGAAAAACAACAACGCTATTTATTTTCACAAGAAACATTTTCTCTACACTAACATTAAAAAAATTAAGATTGGCATCATCATCTATTTTTTTTGGCATTATAATTATTTAAGAATTCACAATTAAATTATTATTTATAATTAATTTTTTCCATATTTAATTATGTTTAATTAGCTAAGCCTACTTACATTCTAACATGCAAGTATTATATATCAAGAGCTAGTTCAGTGTGATCAAGAGACATTCGATTGTTCTTGACCACCATACAAAAATTTTCAAGGTTAAGAATCCACTGTTACTTTCCTGACTGAACGATCTCTTCTCAATAAAAAAAAATATATCAGGCAGAGGCATGTCTGACACAGTTTTACAGCGCGGAGGGGATCTTACTTCTTATGGACGAGAGATTTTTGGGCGCGGTTTTTTACTTTTACAATTAGAGAGAGTTCTTCAAGTCGACCTTGCCATATTCAAAAGGAAGTATAAAAAGATATATATTTTTATTGTAAGGAATTCAGGTAGATTATATGGCAAATTTCTAGATTTTATTAAATGATATATTTATAAGGTTGATGACCGGCTTGTAATTTATTTTAAATTTGATATTAAATAATAATCAAAAATTATTATTTATAAATATATTATATTATAATAATAAATAAACCTTAAGGGAAAGGTAACACGCCCAATGTTAAATAAAATTCCACATATGAAAATTATGACACAAAAATAAAATGTTCTCCTCTACATCCCCTATCAATAGCTAAAATATCAGGTATACAAATTCGAGCTAGTTTTTTTACCTAATATTTTAGCTACTGATAGCTGATAGGGGATGTAGAGGAGAATATTTTATTTATTTTTTTTTTATGATTTTTATGTGTGGGATTTTTTTTTTTTTTTTAAACATTGTGCGTGTTACCTTACCCTTAAGAGGGTGCTACAAATATTATTTTAGTGAACTATAAAAAAACAATAACAACAAAAATAGTGTTTTAATTAATAAAATGAATTTTAAATTTAGCAAATTAATCTTGCAATAAAATGTATATAATATTAACATTCAAAGAATACATCTCAACATTCTATTATACGATAACAAAAGCTTAGTTAGCAGCAACCTAATTCTTTATAACAATAATGCCATTAGAGTATATGATTATAATTTTATTTTATTCATTCTTCAACCATTTTTATGCTAATTTTTATAACTGGTATTCTATGTACCTTAAATTGATCTTAATTAAAGGTGTGATATATTTATAATCTTGTAATACACCTTTGTTATTACAATATTAACATAAAAAAAAATAACATAAAATCTTTAATACATTCCTTATGCATGAATATTTGACCTTATCTATTAAATATATAAAATCTGAGGTCAACACCAACGATTATTCATTATTAACTTGTATAGTGTTAACTGAAGTACCTGCCACTTAATTCCCCTCACTCAGGTATTACGGTACATTCTAGTTGAGTGGCTTATTCACTTTATTCACTTTCTCTATGCTTGTTGCCGGCGAGGGGCATTACATCGTCTTGAAAATATCGCCCGAGGAATTTGGGTTATACACTCGTACTTTTCAACACAACAACTTATTTTATCATTGTAACAGTTCGTGTTTGGATGGAATTTAAAATAAAATTGCAAGAGCGTAATTTTAATTATGATTAATGTTCTTAGGACAATCTTATCAATGTACGTAACTTTTATAAATTTGCGTTATCAAGGCAAAAAATGGAATTTTCACTAGAAAGTATAATTTTTAGATTAAATGAATTTAAAATTTCAATATTTATTACACAAATTTACTAAAAAAAAACAAACAAACAACACTTCTAAAGCGTTAAATTTAACTTAGAATTTTTTGTACGAAATTTTGAAATAAAATTCCATTACTAATAAATCGAGCATTTGTAGGCTAAAATAAAATTATGTATTTTTTTAATAGCTCAATTCTATTATACATTGAACATTTTTTAGGATTGAAAATTTATCTTGAGCATACAAAATTCTCCAATATTATACTTGCAGCTATAAATTAATATTTTCAAAAGAAGCAGCTATGAGTACAACATTTTGTGGTTTTCATTTTTACATATTTTATAGCTGAAACTTCTGTGAATAGCATTGATAATTTTAACCCACACAGAATTACTTCTCTTCTCTTAAATAATTTGATATAAATCTACAGAAGTCTGTCATGCAATCATCACCCTATAATATTCTGATGTAAAGTAAAAAATTAGGTTGTTTCATAAATATAAGATTACAATATAAATAGGGTAGCTTTAAGCGTTGTATTGATTCATCTTCAATAAGTTTTCAATAAGTTACCCTAAGTTTTCATTGCGTAGTACTAAAGAATAAATTATAATAACAAAATTTACATGAGAATTGTTGTCAAATTTGGTAATTTAATAGCGTTTTGGGTTTATAAATGAAATTTTTTTAGCTTGCTTTCTATATTTTTAAATTTTCTTATACCATAATATATCATACTGCTTATAAGATTAAGAAGTTTTTATAAAAAAAAAGAAAAGCTATACCAGCTAAATTATTTGTATAGCAACATTTGCAACTAAAAAAAAGTCTTCGGGGAATTGCAATCCATGCATTATATAATTATGTAAATAAACTTAAAAATATTGAATAAAATTTAAAATTAAATATATCCATATATCCAAGTCCCTCAATAATCATAATATTAAAATTTCAGGTTGTTAAATCAATGAAACTAACTGATCACGGTTAATGAGAACCTGGATAACTCTTCATTATTCACACCCATACATATTTATAAAGGCTTAAAATATATCATTTTTTTATAGAAGGGTAAAAACAAAAAAAAAAAACAAATTATATTTAACATAGATAAGATAGGCAATGTTTGTCTTATTTTTTTGGCACAAAAATTTTGATGAAAACTTTAGATCCACTTGACCAAAACTTTCATTTTTGTGACCAAACCTTGTAAACTTGAACCCATAAAAAAAAGACATCTAACTTGACACGACATAAAGTGGGGGGCTGAGGGGGACATACCTTATAAGGTATGGTGTCACACGTGGGGTAGATAAACCGGAAGCTTAATGATCTCTAGGACTGAAAATTTCACATTCTATGACCTTGATCTCAACCCGTGAGATTCTTATACATATCTATCTAGCTACTTAATATCTATGTGCCACTATAGCAAACTTCCAATAACCTTTCTCTCGTCAGTATGTTAACCTTCATTGATTTTAATTAGATAAAGTTTTAAGCATGTCTAATAAAATTCATTTGTTTATTTTTAAAATATATCTATGTGAATTGATATTGTGTATTCATTACTTACCTTCATGGTATATTAATTAAATTAGAAAATGATTTTTTTTTATATTAAAAAATAATATTCTTGTTTTAATAAAATATAGGTAAACAAGTTTTAAATTTAATTTCAACATATTATTATACGAAGAGAGTTTATTTTAAAAAAAGAAAATTTCACTGAATATTTTCATATAATTTGGAATGCATACTTGCATTTATATAAACTATATGAATAAAAGATGAGATGATCATTATAATGCATAAATGTAATAAAATTCTATGTACAATTTATTTTTAGTACTTCTACTTGCATTTATAAATATAATTTTGCGGTAAATATTAACATAAAGTGAACATATTTTTACTTTCGCTGTTTTTTTATATTACACGAAGTAGATTGTTAACACATTTCTGAAATTCCGGACCGTTTTATATTACATTGTTACTTTTTGTGTTTTGCATTTTTCTGACTCAGAAATCGAAAAAAACAAAAAACTACTCGTACTATGTTTGTTGAGTACCTCTCTTTCTTTCTCTTCCTTTTTTTTATTTTATTCAAGAGTAGTTCTTCTCTGTGATTATTTTGGTAAAGAGCCTCTACTTGAGTTTCTAACTAGTTGTTTACTTTTACAAATGGGGTTCTATTTTTGCCCCACTTGTATCACCTGGGTTCGTATTCTATATTTTTTTTCTTCCCTCACTGCTCTTCCACATTACGTATTAATGATACTTCTTTGTTTTTTTATGCAAATATTTATCAGTCCATTCTTTGTTCAGTGTATGCTGGTTATAGAAATATCGTGACTCATGTATTTCTAAATATAATAGATAACTTTCATGAAATTGATGTATTTCATATTTAGTATAGTCAATAATATTAACGTATGGAATATTTTTCAGATATTTGAACCCTCTAACACCCTTAAAATCTTGCTACAAAACGCTGTGACGTCATAGTCATGCAAATATTTAACACGTAAGCATAGGGAAAGACGTTGCATAACTAACTATGACGTCACAGCGTCTTTCCCCTCAATTTTAAGGGTGTTAGAGGGTTAAAAAATGAAAAAAATTGACAATTCTCGAGGTCAATTTATATCCAAATATGGCAGTAAAAAAGTTCAAGGAGGTTATATGTTGCGATTCAAAACAGCAAAATGTCAGGTGTATATGAACTTTGTTGGACTGTATTTGTAAAGAGTTTAATAATAAAATAACTAATAACTAAACTAAATAGGGCCTTGGTTTGACTTTATTTGTATTACACATCAGTATAATAATAAAAAAATTTAACTTTTAAAAAATGTATGCATGTTCGATATTTGAAGCAGATTGTCCATATAAAACACACATATAATTTATGTGCCTGATATTAAAATTTATAATGCATTTTTTGTGGACTAAAGACTTTTCATGTTCACTGACGCATGCTGCATACAAAATTTAAGTGCATGTGTGAATTATTCATGAGAAATTCATTGATTTTTATAAAATTACATGATTAACGTTTGACCTTTGGTAATAAAAAAGAGGTTGGAAAATATTGATCACAGAAGTATTGACTACGTTCAAATGTCCCCCCTCTCTTAGAAGGGTAAAAATGAAAATTTGAGAATGGTAATTTGGAAATTAGCCAAATGTTAAATATCTTGTCTTTGAAAAGTACTTGACCAAGTTCTTTCAAGAAATAAAACAATTTGACGTTAATAAAGAAACTAACAACTAACTCTATGTTATATCCTACAACGTTTAATAAAATAACATTAATCAAAATTTCTTAGCATCAGTGTAACAAAATAAAGTAATTTTCTGACAAGAAAATTCTTGAAAAGTACAAAGTTCCTACAATAATACTTTTAATCCATTTCTTTAAGAGAAAGGTATTTTTTTATTATGATATTATAAAGATAAAAAATAAAACATTGAATTTTTTTTAACAATGTTATTAACTTATACTTTATGCTCCAATAATTTTTCATAGTCGTTATAATAATAATAATAAGAAAAATAATATGTAAAGGAATTTTAAGTTCTTTAATAGACTCAATAATATTTTATATATTGTCTAATAAGGTTACAATCATCGTTATAGAAAACCAATCTAATTTTGATTCAGGACATACAAAAATTGAGGTGGAGTACACACAACGCCCACTTTAGCGGTTACAGTAGAGAGAAGGTCTGGAATTTCTTCCATGTAGCGATCGATGATGTGTTTGGCCCTCCCTCGACTACTCACAGCCCTTTAGTGCACCCCCACCCTAGGGCCGTTGTTGCAACTTTGCTTGCAAGAAATGTAGAAAATTTAGGTGAAGCTGTTTAAATCCATGGTCATAAATTAGATTATAGGATTTTTTTTTTACTGACAATGAGAGTATATTATTATCCAATTAAAAAAATGTCAAATTATTTTAAAATGGACAACATACATTTAAAAAATTTACTGCAGAAATGAATAGAGGGTATCAAATTATGCTACTCTGAATTTTTTCAGATTTTTTTGAGACCCGGAACTATTTTTAAATAATTATTGAAAGTGCAGCCACGCCCCCTGGAGGCGTCTATAGGCGTCCAGTCTCTATCCTTTTTATTAAGGATTAAGAGGTGCCAACTGAAGTCACAGGACTTTCAATAATTATTTAAAAATAGTTTCGGGTCTCAAAAAAATCTGAAAAAATTCAGAGTAGCATAATTTGGTATACACTCTATTCATTTCTGCAATAAAATTTTTTCGTGTATGTTGTCCCCATTATACAAAAATCATCACTTCAGAATGTTTTTCAGATATAAATAAAATAAGATTATTGGAATATGACCCTTAAATACTTTAGATATAAGAGTAATTATGCTAGTATTTTTTTTGTACGTTAATTAAATTCTGAGAGAACTAAATGTAGAATTTACAGATTCTAAATTTACTTCATGTATAGAAAATTAGCTATTAATTAATTGAAATTAAATTTGCTATACTTGAACCATGCATGCATCTGATACTATCGGATTCAAAAAGGTGTACCCCTAATTAACATACAAGTCGTATATATGCAGAGTGACACATTCACATCTTTTTGGATCTGATAGTAGCTATTTCTGCTTTTTAACAAAGTATTGCACGTCATTTTATTTTTTTACATTGGTAAACTTGAATTAAATCCAATAAAAAATCAGAAAAGAGATGAGAATAATACAACAGACAAATGTCGTGAAGAAGTGACATTACATTAAAAAAAACACATCTCTGGTGGTACCACGGCATTTCTTTCAAATAAAACATACAATGTTTGTATATGGTGACATTAAATCTGACAGCAAAAGTTGTCTCTCACGATAAAAATCGTTCAAAATAAAAATGGACGAACGAAATGTCAGATTCCTGAAAAGCAAGCATCTGTTAAATATTAAAACAATTTGGTGTCACCGCAAATTTTGTCACTGGCAGCGTAACACTTTGACGGCTGTCACTCAAGCGTGATCAACACTTTATAAGCCTTTGTTAATTAGAAGTTGATAACGTCTGTGTCGGAAAAAGTATAGAGGTGTTGATTTGTTGATCAATAAATTGTTTCCTATTTGAACTTGTGTTTATAATAATATATTATTAGTTTAATTAATTAGTCGAATGATTGAATATACTTCTTGATTAAATACAGTGTACAATTTCTGCACCCAATCGACTTTATGCACATGGACATAAGGTCAATTGGATGTAGAAATTGTACACTGGGCATCAAGGTTGACGAACAGACCTACTAAGTCAAAAGGTGCAGTTGAGTCATATCCATAAAGGCTACAAGTAATTTCTTTGTGATGTCATTAATATTTTCTTGTATTTTGGTCTGAATGAAATAAATCCCATCATTATTTTTGTCATTTAACATTTTAAATTCAAACATCACAAAATTACAATAAACAATGCAATACGGACGACTCGAATATATCAATAAATTAAACACACTGCCAACCATTATCATCATATTCTCTATGTATTCTACAGTAAATCTTCTACCCTGATGAGGAATGACTTCGCGGATGCTAGGAACTACACCTGTCCTTATAACCTTTCTTGGTCATTACTGAGAGAGCACAGACTCTACAGACCTCATCAACTCTAGGTCCTTACTAGTACCCTGGTATTCATGAGGCTACCTGTCTTTGTCCTCGTCCTTGGTTCTAGTTGGTACTTTGATGACGTCACTGGTGCTCACATAATTACCTGTCCTTGCTTCCGTCCTTGGTCCTGACTACAACAACGCCCCCACCTTGGTCCTAGCTTGTACCCTGATGACGTCACACAGGACTACCTGTCCTTGTCCTCGTCCTTGGTTCTAACTGGCACCCTGATGACGTCATTGGTGTTCACGGGACTATAATACATGTCCTTACCCCTATCTTTGGCCCTGACCAAAACAATGCCCCAATCTTGGTCCTGACTGGTACTTTGATGACGTCAGTGGTGCTCACGGGACTACCTGTCCTTGCTCCCGTCCTTGGTTATGACTGTGGAACGTCACACCCACACCACCCACTATCAACTCTCGCTCCACCGGTTCTCAAGTGAGAGATATACACAGAAACCCTCTACAACACAGAGACTCTTTTATAGAAAAACACTTCATACATATACATAATCCATAACAATAACACTTTACATCTGATAAACTGGACACTCGACGGTGTATATAAAACATTTAATACATAATATTATATCGATGTATATACTTTGTTGGCACTTTTAGGTAGTACTTATTTTATACTGTATTGAAAATAAAAATAAAGTTTCTTACATTTATATTGATTATAATATATCTAACAGCTGTGTCAATAAAAAATTATCCATATATGCATGAATACAGAAGAACTAAAAATATAATAATGCCATCCATCTCCAGCTGGTACAACATTGATATGCCTTTGCTTAATTACCTTCAATCATGGAAAAAAAAAATATTGAAACGAATTTGCAGTGGAATTGTTTTTTTACATAATACATGATCTCAATTTTTTTCAAGCAGCTGCGATACTGTATAATTAGCACAATCAATGAATACAAAAAAGAATTTTCTAATATGAAACAGAAACACTGAAATGAAATCATTTGTATTGTTTAATGCATGATAGTAAGTTTAGAAATTATATAACATTTTTATGTATATAGAAGAGTGTACACTTGTCGCCTCAAAAATTTCCCTTTATGGCCTTGTTAAGGGTAAGATGATATGCCCAATGTTAAAAAAATCCCACACATGAAAATAATAAAACATATATCTTATTAATGTTCTCCTCTACGTACCCTATAAGTATTATATATATAGATAAAATATCAGGTATACAAATTCTATATAGTTTTTTTAGTTATTAATTTGTATAATATACCTGGTCTGATATTTTAACTACTGATAGGGGTGTAGAGGAGAAAATTTTAAGATATATATTATGTTTCATAATTTTCATGCATGTGTGGAAATATTTTTTACATTGGGCAAATTATCTTACCCTTAATCACCATTCCCCGTAAGAATAACACATGGCATGGTAGTTAACAAAAGGCTGCAAGTGGGAAATTTTCAGAGGCGAGTAATGTACAATAAAAATATTAAGCCGATATTACACGATACAATTTTTCTAATTGTTGCAACATGTATACAATTTTTCCTTACGAGAAAAGTTAATCTCCATTTGTTTGCATGGAGACGAAATTTTCTTGCAAGGAAAAATTGTATACAATAATCAGAAAAATTGTATCGCGTAATATAGGCTTTATATTGACGATGCTTAAATTAATTTATTAACACATTCTTGATTTTTCTTGTTATTAAGGTAGAGATAATACGGATCAGCTGACCCAAAGCTAAAAAAATCCCATCCATGAAAATTATGGAAAAAAAAATAAAATGTTCTCATCTACATCCCCTATCAGTAGCTAAAATATCAGGTATACAAAAACGAGCTCGTTTTTGTGTACCTGATATTTTAGCTATACTGATAGGGGATGTAGAGGAGAACATCTTAAATTTCTTTCATAATTTTCATGAATGCATGGGATTTTTTTAGCATTGGGTCAGCTGATCCGTATTATCTCTACCTTAATTCTTGACCGTTAAAATTTCAGAGCTGCAATAAAGATTATTCAATAATCTATTAATCTCCAAAGTGTTTATTGCTGGTACGTGAGTTCGTTTGAGCCGGAAAAGGGATCACATTCAATTGGTATAAATCTAAGTTAAAGCACATAGAACCTTGTAAACAAAGTAAAACCTTGTTTTCCTAAATCCTCCAAAGCAATTTAAGCCTTTATTTTATGCCATCTTCAGTTAACATGTCTTTCCATAAATCTATGACACTATCATATAATTAATGCAAAATATGTAGAAAATCTCTCTTTTCTAACGCATTTGATATCTTGTACGAGATACTACTTTTTTATTATTCCATTCAAGGGTGTAAATAATAATTATTGATCCGATTTACTGCAGAGAAAGTTGATAATGATTACATCCGCATGAATATTATATACTTATATTAAATGCATAGTTTTAATTTATATATATAAAAATAAATAATGTTAGGTGATTAATTAATAAAGAGAAATAGTATATGAAATAGAAATTAATGTGTAATTTTATATCATTTAAACTATAATTAAGTTTCATTAGAATAAATCTTAATGTTTTAAAATATGTCAGGTCAAAAAATTAATAGAAACAAGTATGTTTTAATGAGTTTAATAGCTTCTTTAATTTTAGAGGTCACGGTGTTTTGTTTTTTCATAACATTTCTCCTTACCAGAGACTTAAATTAATCGTGACCGATCATCAGCTGATTTTCTATTTTTATCTTTTCCTGGGGCCTGATTTGTAACATTTATAAACTTAACCCCCTGTGCATTGTAATTAAAAATAATAGAGCTGCTAATTTTATAACTGTAAAATAATTAATATTAATTTTCAATGCTTTCTGACTTTAATTATTTATTAATCGTTGTAGATGTTTTAATTTAATTAAATATTATAAAAATGATGCCTCCAGATATATAAAATAACATTTGATGTATTTCTTTTACAATTATTAATGTGTTTTGTTCTACTTTTCAATTAAATAAAAAGAATTTGTCAATTTATGAAAAATATATTTTAATTATAACTGTTGTACAAGTTTATCGCTATCACATTATGAGCTGAAATTTGTTATATTTCACATGCACTTCTCAAACTTTAAATTCCCCTGAATGGTGGACGTCATTATTTTCTACCATAATAAATATAATTCTCTTCATTTTGCTAATTTTCTTCTTTTATGTTCTAAATAATTCTTGACAAAAACAAGTAAAAGAGTTTAAATGAGCAGTAAACAAAAATCAATCTATTTATTAAGTTTTGTTGTATATTACGGATAAAAGAATCCAAATATATAAATTTTAAATACACACATAAATGTTATAATAACCTTCTTTAAATTTATATTCATAATTTAAACTTTTTAAAAGCTCAAAAGCTATCACTATTTATGAAATAAAAAAATAAAGTCTAAGTAAATGGCTGTATCACACTGCAGAAAAAATATAAACTGATTATTTGATGTGTTGGAGCCCAATCTATCAGTAAGAGTTTTTTTTTAGGGGAAATGGTTGACTTTAAAATAGCATTAATTGATTTAGAAGTTCAATTTAATAAAAATTAACTTGAATATTCCATAAAAGTGTTATAATTTTTGGAGCTTGGGACCTAGAAGGGTTTAATGAAACTCTTCATCGTATTAAGTTAGATTACAAAAAAAAAAAAAGAAAAAAAGATTTTCAGCCAGGGCACAAAATTTGAAAGTACCACAAACAATCCTTCAATGCAAATGATGACCAAAAAAAGACACCACATTTGTGACTCTCTCTGTGAATTATTCACAAAAAATGCTTCACCTTTAGTACTACGTTTAATATTTCATTTTTTACCCACAATTTTAATTCTAATAGAGATTGTTCCACATGTTCTTTGAACGTACATTATGTATGATTGTAAATTAATTATGGTGGTTAAGTATCACACACCACTCTCTCAAACACACTAGTGGTAATGCTTGAACCTTTAGTCACTTGAGGTACAAACGCTAATTCGCCCCTTGTTCACCGCAACACGCGCGCAGCCTTCAGCAAATTAATCTCTTCTCGTCATTCGACCTTTTCTCTTCACCTCTGAACTCTATAAAGTCTTCTGACTTCCTTTATATCAGATTTTAGAAGCTAACACCTTTGATATAAAATATACGTGTTTTTCAACTTGCATGAAGTTTTTTTTAAAAATATATACCTAGTATTTTTTATATATATTTATAGTTCAAAGAATTATTACTTAAAACATACAAATACCTATAATTATGTATAATAATTAACTTTATTTATGTATTTATTTTGCAATATGCAGTAACTGTCACTATTTCTAAAATGTATCACTTTTTATGATTTTAAAAATTTTGTAGGTAAAGATTTTCATTAAATTAATATACTTATATAAGGCGTTTAAAAATTCAGATTTGTGTAATTTGAAGTTATTTTTTTTAACAAAATTTTAAAAAATGAAATTACTCTCCGAGGATTTGAAGTCTAAAGCACTTGGTAACCAGCTCGCTTGGAAAATTGGTTGTGAGCAGAGAGGTGGAGCATTGCTCTGGTATCAAGGACAAGTTTAAAAAAATATTATCTCACAGCTGTTGTCGTCTACTGATGTCTGCTAAAAAAAAAGGGACAAAAAATTTGGGCAATGTAAGTGAGAACTCGTCGCATGTACCAGTGTAATATCCTCTTCTCTCTCTCTCTCTCTCTCTCTCTCTCTCTCTCTCTCTCTCTCTCTCTCTCTCTCTCTCTCTCTGTAAGCTTAACTCATAATATTCTCGACATACCCCACTGTAAAAAAGTTGTTATCCAAAGCATTATCCAAGGTCTACTGGGTACAATTATAAAAAAATAATTTATTATTTCATCCTTTTTATATTAAAATTATAAATAATACAAGAGTACTTTTAAAGCAGACAAAACTTTTTTGGGTTTTAATAAAGTACGAAAAGTATTTTAATATTTTTTTAGTACTAATAAAAATCTTAAAATACTGACAGACTTGGACTATAAATAATATTTTGCACGGGAACTTATCTTGAAGTAGTTTTAGCACAAGACGTGTAAGTTTGATATAGCGTGCTGATGAAGACCTGCCATCAAGCAAATCAGCCAGCAGCGTCCGTGGTAATACTAGGGGATCGATCAGCTGGTAGGAAGACACTGAGGGAGGGAGGGAGGGAGGGTCTAGTCCCAGACGCTTCGATCGATTCCGTGGTCAAACATTCCACTACTGCATCGTAGCATTGCGGAGAAGTATCATTTTTTTTTATGTTTTAGGAGAGATATATTATTTTTATTGTATTTAAAATTGTAAAAGAATGTATAATAAAATTATTTATTTTGAAGTACTTAAGAATTATTGTCACATCGGAGATAGTGAATCACTCTGAAAATTATATAGTAAACCTTCCTGTACATTATAACATAAATATATTCAGCCAAAAAAATGGAGTAGAATCGTTCTAGTTTTTTGGATATATGGGATATAAAATAGTGAGAATATCATTGGAAATCTGGCGGCCATTAGTCATTAGTCAAATTAAGTCAAGTCAGCATATTTTTGAACTAAAAATTAATATCTCAAAAATTGGACCGAATAATTACTTTTTTTACTTTAGAAAGTAAACAGTCATTTTGTTCTCTTATATGTTATGATCTAAATTTTATATTTTTTTCACCATAAAAAATAATTACCATAGTGACAATAATCCTTAATACGAAGATACGTACCTCAATGCTTGTTTCATGTTTTAAAAAGAATAAAATGAACTTTCTTTCACATGCATATAATTTGAAAATTCACATTTTTTTTTATTTACATTTATTTTTCTTATTCTGAAGACAAAAACTAAAAATTGCTTACATTCTTTTTAGTATGAAAAAAGCTTGACATGAAAAGTAACATCTCAATTGTGTTGTAAATATTTAAAACAACAGCTAGATAGCAAGAAAAAGTCACAATCCATATTTTGTGTTTTGCCATCTTGTCAGAAATGAACCTACGTGAAACTGATGTTCCCCGCATGTACAAATTTTCTATAAAACTCTTGGGGTTTACTGTACAATTTTATACATGTAAAATGTCACATGTTTTATGTTTTTTTCTGAATAAACAAATTTATAAAAAAAGGCAAAAATTTATCACCATAAAACACATAGAAATTTTGACGATCAATGTACTTTTATCATTTTCAAGCCAAGCAAACAACTCACACTTTTTTTTTTTTTTGTCACTACATTATAAAAAAAACTCAGATAATAATTTGTTGTTACACTTTTCACAATCTTTATACATTTATAGCTAAATATTATAGTCTGCCTCGACAATCTTTTGGTAGAAAAGACATATAAAGATTATGTCCAAACGTATAACAACTATACGAATGAGCCAGACGCTGCACCTTAAAAATTTATGGGGAGTACATGACGGGAAAACAATCTTTCCAAAAGACTGAATCCAGACGTCCTTAAAGTTGAGCAGCCCTGACAGTCGAGTGTTTGCATGGAAACGTCGAGTTCAATCAAGTAATATTTCTAGAGTTTGATCAATCGTACCAAATTTTATAAACATTTTATATTTTTCATCGTTATTTGTATAAGTAAACCGTTTAAAATATTTGTGGTTTGAACTGTAAGCGGATTGGAATTTTATTGATATAAACTTTGATCACATTGATGTCAAATCAAAATAAAATAAAGTCAAAGGATTTTTTTGTTTTTTACATCGCAGGACAAGACGGAGTTGCTACGCATTCTATATGGAGGCGTGTTGAACTTTCACCTTTTTTTTTTTTTTTTTTTTTTGTTGACTTTAACAAACCTACCTCTTCTTACCTCTCCAAAATAAAAAATGTTTTTCTCAATCTTCAGCAAATAAAATATACTTTTCTTTAAATGGTATATAATTATATATACATATAGAGCACGATAGCAAATATTGCAATTTTACAGTCCTTGCGTATGAAAAGTTCCCTTTAAAGCCTTGTTAATCACCATACTTCATATGTCAATGGTGATTAACAAGGCTGCAAAAATGAATTTTTCAGAGTCGAGAAGTGTACATTAAAATTTAAAATGGCTCATAAATTATAAGTGTATGTCAAAAATAAAATAAATATTATAAACTAGTCAAACAGCTAGAAAGTGAATTAAATTTAATGGGTGATTACATAAAATTGAATTGCTCTTTAATTTTTTTATTATTTAAATGGTATTTTTTTAATCCTGTTTATAATATTGCAGTCGACAAAAGTAAATTACCAATAACAATTGCATTGCAATAAAATATAAAATTAATCGGTTTACTACTAGTTTAAATCTGAAGTATAGTGCAATACTTACAGCACAAATAAATAACAACATTCTCGTTAAATGTTTTAATTAAAAAAAAAAGTAATTTTAACAATATTTAAGTTGCTACAACGTTACTAAACGTTTTATTAGTTATGCAGTAAAGTGACATTATTGAGGTACTTACTAGTGGTAAGTGGGTCGCCCGGTGAACGTACCAGCTGTGTTGGACCCACCCCCTCCCTCTTACCTGCTGGTAATTGCACGATCCGGACAGCGTACTTGCGTCATACGTTTAACCCGACAGTTTGCCACGCCCGGAAAACAAGTCATGAATAAACTCTCGTAATATCTAATTGTCTTATATAATTTATCATATTACGTTCAATCTTTCGTGTTGTTACCTTTTTTTATCAGATTTTCGTTGATAATTTATAATTTTCAACATATTTGACCATGCTTGATTTGCTCAAGCTGTGTGACTTTAAGAGACATTTGCCAGAATTGAAGTATAGAGAAATGTAGGAAGACCTTGAAGAAATTTTGTAAGATCACCACACCTCTATAACTGCGTGACAATGCTCATAAGCAGACTGTAAGTAGCATTTGTGGTGTCCCGAGGTGTAAGTTTGAATAGTATTTAAATTCACTTTTGTCCATTTTATTTGTTACATGATAAAAAACCTGCATAGAATTTTTTATTGCAGAAATTAACAGAGGGTATAAAATTATGTTATCCTGAATACTTGCAGATATTTTAGAGACCAGGAAGTATTGCTAAAAAGTTTTTCCAACGTCAAGTTTGAACCCACGCCCCTTTTAGATCCTATTCCTATATCCTTTTATTAAGAAGTGACGCCTATATATTGACGCCTCAGTCATAGCCCTCTGGCAGAGGGCTATGCCTCAGTACTTTCAATATTTTTTTTTAAAAAAATAGTTCCCGGGCTCCAAAAAAAAATCTGAAAACAATCAGAGTAGTCACCCATTTCTGCATGCAATAAAAATTTTCATGCAGGTTGACCATTCAACAAGTTCAGTTTATTTAATAATTAATGCTTTAATTTTTAATTAATTCAAGCATTGTACAAAGTAGATTTGAGAAATATAAGCAGAAAGTAGAAACTTTATCAAGATTGCTTGACATCGCCTGCCACTGCCCATTTAAACATTGAGTATACTTTTATAAAATGTGAAATTTAATGCAAAATTTCAACCTCAAGCTGGATCAATTTACCGATTTCAGGTCAAGAATATTCAGCATTTGAAATTTATTTTACGAATACATATTTTTTCAGTCCAAAAAAATTAATGTATAAATTAAAAGATAACAATAATATGATTTAAAAAAAAAAATATCATGATAAAATCATTAAAGTTCTATATTATGTGGTCTGAAAAAAAAAATATACTAAATATAATATTTACAGCTGTTACAATATATAAATATAACCTAATATAAAGTTAAAACATTGCAATGGCATGCTACTGTGCCATAAATTCTTATCCAGTCACAATATTTTCAAAATAAGATTCAAATTTAGCATGCCACAATATAATTTTAGATGACCTAAGTATCAAGATTGAAATAAAATCAATTTCAATTCCCTAAGGTTATATCATTGTATATTTCAATAGAATTTAATAATAAAGTTGAGAAAGTTTGATTTCATAACGATAAATATTCAGTGTTCTATAAAATTTTAATAGCGATGATTTGGTGGAAGTAATCTTCATATTAAATTTTCATAACATGGTCGATGTAACTCAATTTAGTTTAACATTAAAAATTATATTAAAATAGACCTTTCGTATTGTAAGTCCATATTTTAAACGTAGTTAATCTCCATGCCTGCTTGCTGGTTAAATTCCCTATAGCATTCCAGAAGAGAGTTTTGGCTCACAGAACATTTGCAGCTCGATCTAAAGAATCTGCTGATATCTTTTCACGCTCTCTTAACATAAATAACTAACATCACAATAAGAAGAAAAAAAAATCGCAGCAAGTTCAAGTAGAAAGGAGAATAAATTCGTCGATCTATCTGCACTTACCTACAGAAATGTGTTTACCAATGTTGATGTCAGCTTTAAACGTCACTGTTTATTGGACTGAATACGCAGATTAAAGTAAAAGGATTTCATGAATTGAATATTTTACGAAGTAACTCAATCCTTTAAAGATGTTATTATACATTCTGCGGTGTAATAAATATATATAAGGTACTATACTGAAGGTAACGTATAAAGTGACATTCACATGCCTTATGGGTGACGTCATAAAAGTCATTTGGCTTCAAGATATTAGTAATAAGAAGGGACACCACTCCACAAATTCAATACACATCGTTACAATATAAATAAGCACTTTTTACGTTCCCTTCTCCCTTCTGTACTTAATATGTTATGATATAAATAATATTATAAATGTTATGTGTGATCGGTAGGCTCAGACTGGCCATAAGAGTCGGTAAGCGATCGCTCAGTAGGCCCCCTCGGTTAAGAGACCCCTACAACGTTAAAAGTAGGCCCCCACAGAGTCAAGTAGGTCCTTGATATGGGCCCGTACTCCTGTTTGCTCAGTAGGCTTTTTGAGCCCAGTCCGACCCTGGACTTATCGGTTTATTAAAAAAAAAAATGTTGGGCGTGTCATCGTAGTGACACGGTAAAATAAAAGCAAATAATTAAATTAATATTTCACCTTATAATAAGATTATACTAATATAATTTCTATCTATATTTTATTATTTATACAATCTAAAAACAGGAAATCAATACTATAAAATAATTACAAAATCATATTAAGTATTTAATAGTTTAATACATTACATCAGTAAATCTATTTATATATGAAACACTTTCTAGTCTGCTAGAGAGGCTAGAGAGCGATGGATCACTCACATCAACCCCTGAGGCTGTTGATTTCCTGGCGCCTATATATTATCAGCCTGAGGCGCCAGGAGCCTGATGAAACACCAGCCGAGCAGCATGTTGTTAGATCCTTGCACCGAATATCCCGAGAGGGGTGTGGTATATTCTACATACTAACAATACCTTCTATATATGTGGTCTAGATGGAGATACACTTTGTATGGAAGTTTAAATCCCAATGGAATTGTTAGACTTTGAGTGCTTCTTTGTCATTTCGTTTTATTATATCCTTAATATTTAAACAATTTTCTTAAATTTGTATGATATTATTATAATATCTTCAGGTTTTCAGGTTTTTGTTTAGTAATATAATAATATTAATTTTTATAAAATTGTAACATGAGTACAGTATTAGCATTTAATTATAATAACAACTCTTATAAATTCAAAATTTAAAAATATGAAAAAGGCGTGGATATTTTTGAAGGAAAAAAAAATCATCGGGATCTTTAAAGCGTATGAGTTAAATTCTTTGCAACATTTCTTGACTTAAAGAAATCTTGAGTTAGTGCGTGTTAAGTAATTGAAAGTGAAGTTATGTGAGTTGCTAAATTTTATTCCACTTTGTCATGTAATTGAATAACATTGTATAATATTATATAATACAAAAAATAAAAAAGTCTTATATTTTTGTCACATCAAATAAGTGCTTGCATGAAATGAGCAAAACATTCAATTTATGCTGTATAATATATAAATAAGTGTTGCATAGAAATCAAGAGTAATCAGAGGAAAAATTTGGAAATATTTTTTGTTGTTGTTTTCAATTTTTTAACGCCTTGAAAATTTGTAGGTATTACACCATACAAATTTATATACAATTTTTCCTTACAAGAAATTCAAATTTTTATTTGGATCACAGGCTGTACAACATGGATCACGTCAATTGTTACATAAAATACTTAATTCTAATTTACATTAGCTGTTCTAAAATTAATTAATTTTAAACACACATACCCGGTTAAACAATATTTAAAATTTAAAATTATTTACCTTAAAATTAATATATTTACTTAAAATTTTTCTTTTAAGAAACATTTCATCTCTAATATACAAAGAAATTGAACTGAAATTTTCTTGTGAGAAAAAATTGTACATGCGATAATCAGAAAAATTGTAGCGTGAGCGTGTAATACCAGCTTAACGGCAGCTTTCAAATTCAGATGGTTTATTCGTCAAATTCGAAACATACAAATACAAACATTAATAATGCAAGCACTTCGAATATGAAGGTTAGAAACGTCAACATAATATGTTGACATTATAATATAAATATATAGAGAGTAATTTTTTTTGTTTCATTTCTTCAATTAATTTGCACCCTTCTGTCAACCCTGTGAACCATTGCACGATCTTCTAGATCTGACATCTTGGTCTTAATGAAATAAAATTAATGGTATAATTTTAGAGGAATTTTATGCATATTTCTAATATTATACTAGCACCAAATTAATCTTAAATTTAATAAGATAACGAAATCTTTATAATATGAGTCTCTTGTTTTAATGATAATTAAACTCCTAATCCAATCTTAATTACAAAATGCATGTAAATAAATCTTAAGAATAATTAATATTGGTATAAACTTCAGATTAGTTTCGAGAAATGACGTCATCAGATGGTTTATCCAATCCAATTATTTGAATTATTTACTTTCTGGGATTGCGTGACGACGTTCCCCTAGCTTCTTTGCATGCAGACTTTCGCATCACAACTCGCAACTGTTTTTTGTGAGGTCTGTTGAGAGGCACTTCAAGTAGTACTCTCTTTGTAAGACTCGCATAATCTAATTTACAACTAATTTTATTTACATTATGGAAAACAAAAAATGTGTCTCACAGTTAGTACTTAAGTCTATGTTAAATTACAACTTCACTACTTTGAAATAAAAAAAAAGCAAAATATCTTTGTTTTGAAATTTTATTTTATGATGAAATATTAATGTCATATTAACATAAGCATTCACAAAACGTTAAGATTAAATTTAAGTATCGATTTTTAAGTCTTGAAAATTGTGACAAATTTATGGTATAAAATAGAGACTTAAAAATATATTAAATTTTTATTTTCTATTCTTAATTTAGATATTTGAAGAATGTTTTTGTATATTTTGTAGCAACTGACAGGGTAAATGACAACCCTGGCTCGTACATATCATGTATAAATCAAAGCAACAATAACAAAATTAAAATTTCTTTAACTCTGTTTATGAAATAAAAATATTTTGCTTCAAAAATCAGATGAACGCTTATCATTCTCAGCACTTATTATTTTCAGCATGGCTGCCATGTTTATGATTTGGTGGTTGGAATTCAAGCATAGGGGGGTTCGACTACATCCAGAACCAAATATTTATAAGCCTTGAATTTAATTAGTCATTATTTTAGGGTCCAAGTTTTCAAGACCTAAAAAAATTAATACTGAACTGTATGGTCTAATGTTTTTAGAATTTTGAAAATAATTAAAAAAATATTTATAGATTATAATTTTCCTTTTCTTTTTGTAGATTCTATTTGAATTTTTATTTCTACGTAATTTATAATTTCAGATTTTTCTTTTTATATTAATAAAATACGTGTCTTAAATTTGCAACAAACTGCACCATACTCAAACTTATCATTTAACAATATATTCATGTTATTGCCGTTAAAATGAATGCATATGTTGAAATTAGATCTTTAGCTGAAAATATATGGAAAATAGTTAAGGCCAGTGCAATTTATCTGAAATAATAAATGTATCGATCCTATATAATAACTAATAAGCATTTTTTTTACCTGTATAATTTAACCCATAAAAGTATTATTTTTTTATGTATTCATTTCAGTATCTCCTTTCAAACTTGCATTTAGTGAAAAATTATGACTAGTATATTTCTTGAATATATTGTTATAATGATAAAAGTGATGTTGCTAAAAGATTGTTTACATAAAAAAATTTGATGTTAATAAACAGTGCTTTATTAAAAGACAAAATTACAATTCTTAAAGTGTCCATAAATGTAAAATTACATTAAAAAAGATTAAAATTTAAGAAAGTTGAGATAAAATTAAAACATTTCTTTAACGAGGTAGACAAGATGGTACTTGTTGACAATAAACAAATTAAAATTAAACCTTGAATCTCATTAAAAAAATGTTTACATAAAACTAAAAGTAAAATTATTCATTAAAATAATATGATCATTAAAAAAATATATATAAAAAAATGTAAATTTTTATAATGAAAGTTTGCACAGAGTATATTTATTAAGCTAGTTTTTTTTTGTGTCTCCGTTAAAGATGTAATAAAAAAAATTAAGGAGTGGGGGGTACACAGTGTTGATAAGAGTGAAGCGTAGATTTCTGCCATTGGAAGCTTTCCAACAAAGTAAATCACAGCAGAGTAGCCAACAATGTAAAATTGACATAAACTTAATCTTTTAAGAACAAAAGAGAAATTTTTTACAGCCTATAAAACATTTTTTTTTATTTGTAACAAAAAAAAAAAGTTAAATACAGGTTAATAAAAGTATAACAATACAGGATGTTAAATTTATGTACTTAAATAATTTAAAACAAAGGATTTTATGCAATATTGAACACGGAAGAATGAATGTTTATTAAAGTGAAGAAAACACATACATGTTTGGAATTAAATTGGCATTTGTATCATTGTCTTAGCTTTCTCAAGTTTAATTTATAATTTTATTACCTGATGAAAGGATATTTTAGTCACAAGCCTAGCTATTAATTAAATCACGGAGAACATAAAGTTGTATTAATCTAAATATTAAATATTGTTTTGAGATGTAAAATAGAAATTGTTCAAGAAAAATTACTCTTTTATATTTTCTATGTTAATTGTAGAATAAAACGTGTTTTTTTTGTCATTTTTACTAGCAATTTTTTTTGCTAAACCCTAATGAGATATTACAATGTGAAAATTTTAGTGGCTTAATCGAAAGAAGGGGTAAAAATATGGTGATACTGTGAATTTTTTCAGATTTTTCTGAAACCGAGAACTATTTTTAAAAAATTATTGAAAGTCTATTTTATGACGTCACGGGCGGTACTGCCCTATCTTTTTTCTTAAGGATTGCCGCCTGTGACGTCATCAAAATAGACATTCAACAATTTTTTAAAAATAGTTCCCGGTCTCAGAAAAATCTGGAAAAATTCAGAGTACCATATTTTTTATTTTTACCCCTTCTTTCGATTAAGCCACTAAAATTTTCACATTCTAATATCTAATTGTGTACTTCTACTTACTCATTGCACTCATTACTCATTAAAATTGAAACTCGGAACCTTCTGAAACAGCAATTACAAGTTAATGACAAATTAGCGACGAAACAGTGAAATTGCAATGGATATAAATTTTTATGCTTAATAATAATTGTTTAATTTTTTCTAATTTTATGTAACGCATTGTTGTGTCGTAAATGCAGGGTGGTATAAATTCAAATAGGTCACTTTTTAAAGAAAAATACAAGCTAATATATAGAAGCTGTATTCTGCACTTTTCCCAATCAATTTTTTATGTTTTTTTTTTTTTTTTCTTGACTAAGCCTCAACGTAATTCCTATCATTGTTATGAAAGAAAAGTTTTTTTTGTGACCAATATTTTTAATGCCATTTAATAATGCCTTTAACTTGAAAATGTAATAAAAATCATGAGAGTAATATAATTTTATGCTCTATTCATGTAATAAAAAATATATCAGCATTATATTAAAACACAAAAATTAATATCATTATTTTTATATTATTCAAGAAGTAAGAGTATAATAAAAAAATACAATACAGCAATTTCATTGTTATTGGTTTTATAACATTATTTTTTCTATTGTTGAAGATTCTTCAAGCCTTAAAATTTGATTATAAATTTGATTAAAATTTAATATACTCAACACGATGCATCATATTTATGAAATATAGGTATTTACTATTATATGTTGTATATTTTCTATTATTATTAATGTTAATATAAAATGTATTATATGTATAAAATATAATGGTGCTCTAGCTGGAAGCCAGGCAAACACAAAATGATACGAGAGTCGAATCACATCAGATATCGGGAGTATGAAATGTAATTAGTGTAGTATTTCTTTCTCACTATATACAATAATATCCGATAGCAACTCGTATTAAAATCTATCGCGTAATGTTACAACGTACAATCGTTCGCAATAATAATGTAATTTTATATGATGCATTGTTTTATTTCATTTTTTGTTATTGGATATGTTATACAAAATTAATTCTATATAACAATTGAATCCATATATTTCTTAAATTTTGTTCTCTTTTTTTTTTGCAATAATCAATGCTGTTATATACTATATTTTGTATAATTATGCACTGAACATATAACTTTCATTTTGTAGACGATAGTATACATAAATTCTTTTTCTTCGATTTTTGAGAATTGTATGAGACGACACGTATATATGCAACTCGACGCTCTCTCCGTTTCAAGAAAAGACGACATACCAAAATTTTATTGCCCTCCAGCTCCAGTGGTTATATTATGCCATGATATGATATTTTTTCTCAGTATATTTAAATATATTGAAGGTATTAATAGGAAATCTTCTTATTTCCCCCTATTTTCATTGTAAAATACTCTCTCTCTCTCTCTCTCTCTCTCTCTCTCTCTCTCTCTCTCTCTCTCTCTCTCTCTCTCTCTCTCTCTCTCTCTCTCTCTCTCTCTCTCTCTCTCTCTCTGAGGGATGTTGCAAATTGGAATGTTGCTCTTATATTGTTAGAGCAACAAAAACAAAAAATATAATATTTTTCTATGGCTACAAATTAAAGACATGCAGTAAACCTACTTTCATATTTGACCATCAAAGTGTTAAGCCTATATATTATAAGTGAACTATAATGTAGTAATGTAGTGTATCAAGAAATCATATGTGGTGATAATAAATCAATTATATCACATGAAAGTGATTTTGAAACATGGAATTATTTTCAAAATATTAAAAAATAATTATTAAAATTAAAAACTCGTTAGTAATGAATATTATGTTATTAGTGCATTTTTATTTATAAATATTTGTGTATACCTTTGTATGTTAATTTTAAATCGTATTAATTATAATTAATTACCTGTTATGTAATTTATGTAACAATTAACGTGATATAATTAATAATTATGCTGTAAAGCCAATGATCGAAATATAAATTCATCATTATTTAAAATTCTTGGTTTCCATATTGAAATAATCATTTTAAGTGAATATTATTGATACAAAAGATGTTGACAACATCGGTAAATAAGTTGACAGTGATTTAATTAGTCAAAACCAGCTGATCGGTCAAGTCGTTCACTTTCTCACCACGTATGCAGATGTGTCTATGCCCGAGGCTGAGGATGATGAGCGTGTGCTCTCATTTCACGCCGCGCCCGCCCCAGGATTTCTCTTTCATTATGCCCCATATTTTACATCAGAACCGTCTGCTACTACTACTGCTGCTCGAGTAATTATCTTTACTCATTTGTTTTAATTAACTTCACAATAAAAACGTTATAATAATTCCTTATCATCAACTACCATATTTATACTACTATGTATTTACAGTTACTGTTACACTAGATGTAATGTAATTATTACTTATAAAAGTTTTTTGTAACTAATATCTTTCTTACACTATTTTTGTAATTTTAGAGAGAAAAAATATAAAAATATGATGGATTTCATAAAAGTTTTATGGTAGAGAGAGAGAGAGAGAGAGAGAGAGAGAGAGAGAGAGAGAGAGAGAGTGTAGTTATGATGCTTTTGTTAGTAAAATTATAATATGTGAAGTATAATATATATATTATATATGATTATAATAATGCTAATAATGGAGATATATTAATTATAATTATTAATTGAATGAACACTTTTAGTGGAATGCTCAGCAGTATTTTTCTTTTACCCCATGGGCTGTTATTTGGAAATTTTGATTTTAATATTTCTTATAGGTTATAGGTTTTATTATTGTTAAGTGCCCATAAAAGAGATATTAAAGTAAAATAAATAAAATAATAAGGACTCTCTATATTTATACTCTCTGCAGTGGGAGTAAATAATATTGGAATTTTAATTGAAACTATTTTTCTCGTCGTTCAAAAAAAAAAAAATAATAATAATAATAATTAAAAAAAAAAAAAGGAATGTAAATTATAATGTTTTAAACGGCTCACATGCACTTACAATTCATAAAATTAATACATTTCATTTTTCTATTTGATAAGTTTAGTAATATATTATGCTTCTTTTGCATGGTCCTATTGAATTTTATTATACATTCCTTCTAACTTTTTTTAAATTTCATTTATTTCAAACACCCACTGACTATACTTCAAAAGTTCGAACTTAAACAAAATCACGTAACAATTTTTATGAACTTTGTGCATAAATATTAAATAAGAAAATGTAATTTCCTAAAATTTCAAAACATCGAACTTTTCACTGAACAATTCTACAAATAAGACTTCCTAGATATCTTCTTAGTAATCTGGAAGCAACTTTTGCAAGTAATAATAGTAAATATTCACGTGGCATTTTATTCTTTTGAGTTTAATCAAAGTTATCAGACGTCATATGGAAAACTTTTTGTAGTTAGCATATTATAAAATGTCAAGCGCAGGGTACTTTTCTTAGAGCAGTTTCCAACCAAGGCCGACAAGTTTCTCAAATGAAAAGTACTATAAATTTCATTGTTTTTTCACAGTCTAGTCAAATGTAAATTACCATTATTTTTTGTTTTATATCCATGTACTGTTTATTTAATATATACAGTGTAGTTTAATAGCAATGTAAATTTTCCTGCTAAAAAAATGAACTCTCAAATAGTAATTTTGAAGTGGGTTTTCATATTTATTTAATGCTGATTATAAAGTATATAAAATTGATTAAAGATTGACCTCAGTTGATTGAAATTTCGGAATCGGCCCCCTTGAATTGAACAAGACTTGCAGAGAACTTTGAACTCGCCGTGGCATTCAAATTTTGAAGTGGATCTCTCTGATCAGTTTTGAGAAAACTGAGTTAGAATTTTAACATTGGCCTTATGAATGAAAACCGGAAATGGAGCTTTTTTTGAGGAAACCGCTACCTTGAATCTGCTCAAACCATAAGTGATTAAGTTTTAAGTTTTAGATAATTTAAAATTTATTTCATTCGATTCCGTCTGACAAAAATTTCCTTTGACTCGCGTAATAACTGCGAGGTCAATCGTTAAAGGTGAACTGAAGGGATTGCTTTTTTTTCCCTTTAGGGAACCTTATATTACCTATCCCATCCATCTGCACTAATTTTTTCATGGCAGATACTTATTGTGCTGCTGTAGGACAATTAGTGAAAAAGTGAAGTTGTGACGTATCAGCGACGGTTGGTTGACTTAAAACTCGCCGCGGTGAAAAAACACACGAGCGACCGCGGAAACTGCCGAGAGAGTGGCGATCGCGAGCCGATCGCCGCTCCCTCGGCAGTTTCCGCGGTCGCTCGCGGTAGCTCGTGTGTTTTTTCACCGCGGCGAGTTTTAAGTCAACCAACCGTCGCTGATACGTCACAACTTCACTTTTTCACTAATTGTCCTACAGCAGCACAATAAGTATCTGCCATGAAAAAATTAGTGCAGGTGGATGGGATAGGTAATATAAGGTTCCCCAAAGGGAAAAAAAAGCAATCCCTTCAGTTCACCTTTAATCTATTAGATTAACGATTGACCTCAGTTACAAACCGGAAACGGAAAATTTCTGTCGAACGGAATCGAATGAAATGAATTTTAAAAAATCGAGGATGCTCTAAAACTTAATCGCTTATGGTTTGAGTAAATTCAAGGGGGCGGTTTTCTCACAACAGGTCCATTTTCGGTTTCCGTCCATAAGGCCAATGTTAAACTTCTGCCTCAGTTTTCTCAAAACTGGTCGAACAGATCCACTTCAAAAAAAATTAAGTAACCTTATTGTGGCGAGCTTAAAGACTCATTAGAATCAAGGGGGCCGTTTCCGAGATCCAAATCAACTGAGGTCAATCCTTAAAATAGTTAAAATAAATATATTCAGATTCATGTAATAGCATGATAGCATGCTTTAAATATGTCATCAAATTTAATTTGACAGTCAAACTTGTCATAAAACATATTGACTAGAATTTCATATATTTATCATAGAGTGGATAAGAAACATGTCAAAATCAAGTTTTGTTTGATCGTCTCTCTCTCTCTCTCCCCCGTCTCCTCCTACACACTATGTCACTGTCATTTTCGCATTCTCCATCATATACTTCCATTAGCAATATTGCTGCCGGCGGGAGGTTTGTACAAAACGTGAATCTCGCTCAATCACAATACTAAGAGAAAATTATAACCAAGCAAGACATTTACAGTGAAGTTTAGTTCACATTCCCTCCGGAAGTAGCCGGAAAGTGTATTTTCTTTAGTCTTCCTATTCGTATTTCAGAGTTGAAATTTTTCACTAAAGTCAGTACTTTTATTTCAAACCACTCTGGGGAGTTTCAAAACTTAATTAAAAAATAAAAATAATCACAAACCTCACACTTCCGGCTACTTCCGGAGGGAATGTTAAATTAATTTAACTGTAAGTTATATTTATACTTCCAAATTCTGTAATTTCTTGAGGCAAGCAGAAAAGAGACTAGAGGTTGTCTAATAAAATAATAAATATTTGAACACAAGAACTAAGACTGTATGATAATAATAATTTTACTATAAAATTATTAAATTAAATTATAAAAATTTTAATATAGTTTAATATTGTTTCAGATGGACCTTATGCATGCATATTGCTGAATCTAATGTTGCTTGTCTTTGCTTGCTGGTTAGCATGAAATAATTGTTTTTGTTTGGTTATGTTTTCATAATAAATATGCTAAAAATAATGAATAAAGTAGCAGTATAAAAATAATCATAAGTAAGATATATATATTGTAATTAAATTGTTATACTTTTTGTATTAGAACATTAGGATCAAAAATAATTTCATCTCTGTATGATTTTGTGTAAAATTATTCTCTTTATATTCATTTATTTCTCAATACATTATTATTTTTCTTTAATACTGATCTAATATCTTGAAGATTTTTTTATGAATCTCTGTAGCGGCCGACAGGGTTAATTGTTTAACCTTGGCCGGTATGTATACATTGCTAAAATAAATATAAAAAAACTACAATTTATAGTAATACGGAAATACAATGTACCATAAAATAACATCTACGTTTTAACTTCTAATTTTTGTGGAGATAATATATGATATATTATACTTTTTTTGTCTTTTTGCAAAAAGGATACATCATGATGCATGTATGCACTCAGTATATAGGTTTTGGTATGTTTGATCAAAAAAATATCTAAAAGTGGTATATACTTCATCTCAGACCCAATTAAAAAAAAATCATCCAATATTATGACAGTAAAATATAAAAATATTTAATATTTTTAGTGAAATTGTTGATTTTACACACTGAACTATATTTTACAACTACTTCAATTACACTAATAAATAAATATCTTGATTTTTTTAACCAACTATATTTGTACATTGTAAAACAAAAATACTTTCTTAATAAAATTTCATTTATTATTATAAAGATAAAACAATTTCTTTATTTAATTTAACTGATATATCGAAGTAATGAATATTTTTACACAAGTGTCTAACTATCTCACAATTTTTTTTTTAATTGAGGACGCGTCATCATATGAGTATTTTTATTGAACATATAACATATACACAATAAATGAAACAACCACCCACGTTAAACTTTCTTTTTAGCACCATCTTTGTGAATACTTTTTAATTCATCACATATAAATCAAACAACAAAAAAGCTAACAGTATTTTTATAATCTCTGGCATATATTGTGTTTCTACATAAGTTTTTGGCCCACCTTCAATCAGTGTTTTCTCTTTGAACAAGTACAAAAATCTCTCTGCAGTAACTTCTCGATAACCTTGTAAGGTCATAACATTTTTTTTTCTTGGCAAGGTAAAAACGCTGCAAGAATTCTTAAAAAGAATAATATAAAAACATTGCATTTTTTTATACATAAAAAAATCAAACTTTTTTTTATGTTATAACTTTTTATGTATTTGAAAAATAATTATAAGAAAGGTCTTTTATTTTAACCTCATCATGTCTTTGTGTTTGAAAATGAGTACATTATAATATACAAGAAGTAACACAGCCGGCATCGATCCAGGACTGCTGTTGCTGCTACGTACTACTACTGAAAGTACTTAACCCATACTGTGATATGTACAGCTAGCGACACAAAACAACATAAAAATTACTACAAAATTTTTACATTTTAATAGAAATTGTGTCAAACAAATATGTTTTACATCTTAATCTACACTGCATGTGAAACGGCAATATAAAGAATTAATTACTATCGGAACCAAAAAGGTGTGCCCCTGAATAGCATATAACTCTCATAAGGAGAGGGGCACACCTTTTTGGTTCCGATAGTACATACGTTTTCATTATTATATTGTTTAAAAAGAATTCATGGAGATTTAATTACATAGTTTATTAATTCAGTCGCATTGATTGTTAATTAAGTTAATTTAAAAAGTTCCAGACAGAGAAAGAATTATCATTGTTTTATTTTCAAGTATCAGAAGTGTATTTTTTTTTCGGTGTAAGGAAATGCAAAAAACCTCATTCTACAAAAAAATAACGGAGATGATTTACTTGGCTGCAAATGGCAAGAGAAATTTAATTAAAGTTTGCTCTTTCTTCAGTATATAAATCAAAGTTTCTTACATTTTAAGTGACTTTTATTAACAAGAAAAAAAAGCAAGATATATGATTTTCATATAACAATAGTTAACACAAAAATATTCAATTATAGAAATTGATTTAGAACTCCCATTTTATATTTTATGCATATTCTTATACATGAAAATAAATTAATATTCCTTGAATGGGGTCTAGTTCAATGTTATGTGGCAATGAACTTCAACTGGTCCCCTGTAACTTAATAGACCATGACCATGTAGGTGCTACAGTACGAAAAATTTGGAAAGTTTTGCATTGCAAAGCCGTCCATATACTGCAAAATACACAAAGAGGAAGTATAATATATATGAACCACAGAGTTCCACATACTAAGTGTGGAGCTCTGTGATATGAATGTTATAACTCTTTTCATATCTGTTGAAACTTATAGAGACAAAGAGATGCAGATTTATTATTTTTCTTTTAATTTGTTTATTCATAAAAACAAACATAAGATATTATACATAAAAATATACAGTTTACCCTAAGAGTTTTAACATCTCGTCAGGGAACGTTATATTGTTATATTCAAAAATTATAATATAAGTTTATGGCCAGGTGACAAAATATAATTATAAATAATTATTTATTATATAATGGAACACAAATATTACAATAAGTACATAAATATGATTTAGACTGAATATATATTTATTAAGAAATGATTATCATATATAATAATATAGCTAAATTAATTCCATTCAATGAATAAAATAGAATCATTAAGCTAAGGACTACTAAATTAATTAATTTTAATTCGCATTGAAGAATTCTAAAAAAGATATTGTAAAATTGTTTTTTATTAAGCATTGATTGTTTTTATTGTTTTATTTATAGTGTAAATGAATTATATTAATACCAAATTTTAATTTTTGTAGTTTATTAGTGTTTCTTTAATGTACCAAATTTTAATTTTTGTAGTTTATTTGTGTTTCTTTAATCACGTGTCTTACTAATGCATGATAAAGCATGTGTTGTCTATAAGTATCTTGTAACTAGAATTTGTAGAAATAAATATGTAAATTATTATAGGTTTCCGAAGATTACCCTGTTTCATCATTAACACGTTCACTTTGTCAATAAAAAAATGGCCCCTTACAACACGACTTCAAAACGTTCGTGTTGTCCCAATATGTATACGTACAATGTTTTTTTTTTTTTTTTTTTTTTTTTGTAAAAATGAGTGTCTTAACTAATCACTGTATAGACCTAGTCATATTTTGACTAGGTCTATACATTTAATTTATTTTTATAATTTCAAAGTCATATTTTACAACTAAATTTTTAAATTTAAGATTTTAATTTTCAAAAAACATGATCCTCCATATAAATTACAATTCGTTGCTTGTAAAAACTTATGAGACTTGTAAGTATAAATTATGGATAAAAAAAATAAAACGTTGAGTCATGAGCGGTATACTGATTACAATTTTGATAAAGAAAATGATCATGTATATGAGATAGTATAGTAGAATGTATAGCGGGAGCGAAAGAGAGCTTTTAAACTGCGAAGGTTATACATTTAAAGGGTAGGAAAGGGTGCATGGAGCACGCACGCCATGCCTGGCCACCCCCGCATCGATCCCACTCCCTCTCCCCCCCCCCTCCTCTTCCCTTGACGAGCCACACTGTGTGTCCGTATCACCGCAAGCAAAAACAGAATAATCAAACCTATAGTATAGAGACTGAAATAATATAATTTATTAGCTTGTAATGACTCAAAATTATATTTATTTCATCATAATTTCCTTTGATATATTTCAAATAAGAGCTTTACAAATATTTTAGATTGAAGTAGTTCAAAAGGTGACATTTACTCGTAATTACATCTCAATAAATTCGTACAAAAGAAAACTTGAGAGAAAATATAAATTTAATATAAGTGGCTCTCTTGAAGCGTGAATAAATTGTATGTAAATATAAAAAATTGTTTATGAAAGAAATTGATCCTTGTTATGACTGAAGATATTATTTTTTATTTCTTTTTAGAAAAATATGTCAAGTATATATATTGCTGTAAATTTAAAGCTTTAATTGAAATTTCATATTTCGCAGTATATATATATAGCAATAATAAAATTATTACAACTTTATTTTTGTCAGAATTGGAAAGTGACAATGTTATATTATCAGTTTCATTTAAATATAGGGGGAAGTTGTTATTTATTTTTATTTTGTTTTATTTTTTGTGTATTTCACTTATGTTTAGTAAGTATTTGCTTTGTTTTAGTGTATGGTTGACTTATTGTATTTAGTGCCTTGGTTATGTAACCGTTGCTAAATAAATATGAATTTGAATTTGAGTTTAAATTTTATTTTCGTTATCATGCATTAAGTTATAATCCTTCCATTATACTACAAGTAAAATTAAATTCCTTCAAAGCTTGCATTTCTTATTTTTATTTTACAAATTAAATAAAATGTTATGTTACTGTATTGCATAACACTTGTTTTTTGGCAAAAGAAAAATATATTTCAGATGCAATTATGTCTACATAGTATATATGAAGCGTTGCAGTGCAAACGTGCATGTAAAGGTATAATTTTATCACATCTCTGAACTGAATTTGACCTGTCATGAAAATGGTTTATAAACTCATCGTTTGCACGATTAAAAATGCATAAACAATCTGAACAATTTTTATTTTAATGGACGACCTCGATTTATTTATCATATTTTTTTAATTATTATACAAAATGTTGTGACGTCATAGTCATGTAACACTTTTCCCTATGCTTATGTGTTTAAAATATAATTGCATGACTATGACGTCATAGCGTTTTGCAAACACTTATTTCAGAGTGTTAGAAGGTTTGAAAAAATAAATCTGAAAATTTACCAATACATAACTTGAAGTTCTATTCAAAATGTGTATTATAAGTTTTTCATGCAGGTTATCCATTATGAGATAGTGAGAATCGATATAATTTTCTTGTGCCATCGATCAATATTAAACATCCTAATTTATTTTGTTCTAAATATACTTCCTACTTCCGTGATGTATAAATTGCAACATTAATAAAATAATTAATATGATTGACATTTAACTGTAATTGTTATATGAACACAATTAAAGTTACGTTGAAAATAATTTAATTTGCTTCCCACAGTTCCATCGATTTGATGTTACTGTAAGTCTTGGGAAAGGTTCTACTTGGTAAAACTTCTCGAGTGTTGGGAAAGGACAGGTGCTCACTTCCTTTCTGCTCTCGTCACCACGTGAGAAAATATTATTTTATTATAAAATTGGACATAAAACTTGGAATTTATCATATTAAATGTAATAAATTATATTGATTCATTTTATGTTTATTTTATTACAGAAAATGTAGGATTCTTGGCAATTACAATTAAAAATTAACTCTCACCTTGAGTTGATCTTTTATTTACATTTTTAGTGAACTAACTTGTAATTTTATTATAATTTATTTAAAAAGAGAATTTAAACACAGCAGGTACAGCTACAAGCTACAAACCTAGAATATGAAGAGAGAGAGAGAGAGAGAGAGAGAGAGAGAGAGAGAGAGAGAGAGAGAGAGAGAGAGAGAGAGAGAGAGAGAGAGAGAGAGAGCAGACTCTGCAGACACTGATACAAATATTTTTTTGTTTAATAGGTACTGCATGATGGTACTGTAATATACCTCGGGACAGCACGAAATTAAAATTTACTCCTGTCTCACTTGCTAGAGCTGCAACTCCAATAGACAAAGGATGCTGGGGGGTCTTCAAATAACACCACTTAACGTAAACTTAGCCTAAGACTATCTTAGCGCAACAATAAAGAATACGCTAAGACTGTCTTAATTTTAGGATTGTTGTAATTTGTGTTATTTGAAGGTCCCCCAGATTTGCAATTTAGGGAGATGTAAGAAGAACATCCAGTCTATACCCATATTTTAAGTTCAAAACGCTTTCATAGACTGCGTGGTAACGCCTACAAACAAAGCAAGAGGAAAGCAGAGGTGTACATAGAGATAAAAAAAGAGTATAGTTTGTTACGTAGTCATGCACCTGTGAGGAGATGGCAGAGCGAGCTTCTCATTTCCTCTCTCTGTCTTCAGAATCTCGAGACCCCCCCCCCCCCCCCCCCGAGTCTTCGATCTTCTCCAGCGCCGTCTCCGTCGCTTCGATTATTCTAAACATAGACTGCTTCTGCTGCTGCATACTCTTAACGTATCGACAGACACTGAATTAACTTTTTTTTTACAAATTTCTTCATACATATAATATATATACATGTACCTTTATATAAAAAATATAATTCAATTTATATTAAAACTTTTTCTTTCTTTAGAAACATGAAATAAAGCCTTTTGAAATAAAAAAACAAAAAAGGGAATAAATAAAACATGGATAAAGAGATTTAAATTTAAATCTGACATTTTATTCTTAATCAAGTTATAATAAACTAGAACTTTTTTCTTTAGCTTTTTTTCCATTAAAAGAATATACAAAATAGAAAGGTAGTTACATTTTTTTTTTAAATTTTTAATACGTGAATATTTATATACAATGTAAAGCTTTTTAATTATATAAATAATTTAGTTATATTTCGATTTCGCTAGTACGACTTTTGATTACAAATCAGTAAAATTAAAAGCTCTTACTGGATATTAATTGATGTCGGACAGTTTGCATAGTCATCATGCAGAGAGTGATAGACCTACATGTTGATGGTTATAAAAAGCGTTTGACATTTATTTTAATTAAAAACAAATCATCAGAGAATCCTTTTTCAATAACATTTGTATACTTAACACTACAAAATTTGCTGTATTTCTGTGTGCCTATTTTTAGTGGCAAAATAAAGTCGTCTCCATTTATCTTTGGTTTGACGTCACGAATCTTTTTCTTTGTCCTCCAACACAATTCTAATGAAAGGGTTAAACCAAAGATAAATTAGAAAGACCTTATGAGTGATGGTTTTTAAAAATTTATACAGAAAAAATAAATTATTTCACGTTGTGGCTATTTAAAAGAAATAGGTTTTCTCGTAAATTGCAGTTTGTGATTTCGTTTTTACAACAACATAAGTCAAGGTGGTAAAAGATGAGTTCGTTTAAAGCTTAAGCCCCCCCTCGAGATTCAAGAAACCCCCCAGCTCACATAAAACTCAAAGGAAAAACACACTCAGCACAAAATGGGAAAAGCTGCGAATTTTTCCTCTCACAGACACTTATTGCATCACTCTTCTTTTTGCAACATCGCGATAAAAACATAATGACATATATAATATCCGGCCCAATATCCGGCTTTTAATCCGTAAAGTCCTGTCATATTTTTTGTCACACTGTTTTTTGTAGTATGTTTTTAATTGACACTTTGTCAAATTAAATAAATGTGACATAATAAGTGAAAAAAAGTTTTATTTCCATGACGCAGATTTTTTTTCATAGTATATAAAAAAATCAGCACTTTAAATAAATTTTAAAATTATCATCAGAATTAAAATTACTCAAGCTTTAAAAAAATACATAAATTTTTTATATGATAAAAATATTACACAATATAATTTACGGCATCTTTAATAGAAGGTTAATAAAATTTACTTCCGGCAAGTCAGTCTGCGTGAAATGCATGTTGAGACTTGCACCAAATGTTACGTGCGCCGGAGTTGATTTCTCGGCACTCCCCGAGGGCTAACTGGGCACCAATGACGTCACTACAATGATCAAGCATAAAACCTTCTCAAGTGAAAGGATAGAAAAACAAATACGATTAAATCACAACTGCATACTTATTTTAATGATAAAGTTCTGTAAAGAAATAATTCTATTGACATTCATTCTTATTTGTATGTAGTTTAAAACGTTAATTATATTTTGAAGTTTTTACTTAATATAATATAAACTAATTATATAACATTCAGGTTATAAATAAAATAACTTCATTAAAATTTCTTACTTTTTTGTACAAATATAATGATATTTTAATATTATTTCAATATTTATTAATTAAATAGGTTCAATCCAATTATAATTCTTTATAAAATACGTAATTGGAATATAATTAAATTATTTTTTAAAAACATTACAGCGATTTTACATACAAAAAAACGTATTGGTATTTTACGTACCACCTCAACGCAATTGGTGCACAGCTGGCTTGTTGGTTTTTCTGACGATCAATGTTGTAGCACGGTAATTAGCCCTAGCGCGTGTGTGACGCAACCCCCCCCCCCCCCCCACCGCCCCCTTTCGGTCAGCCACCTCACCGACTTGTTCAATCTGACTCACTTTTTGTACAGACTTGGTCAAAATAAATTAAACTTATCGTCTGGTGGACCATGAAAAGAATATTGGAGAACGAAGGAGGATTTTGGGGGTCAAAATACTTTCTTAGGGTATTCTTATGTAGGAATAAAATAAATTACTATTTAATGTATTCTTCATATTTATACTACTGTTTTTACCAGTACTATAAAATTCTTCAAAGACACCTTTTTGGGCGCGATTCATAAAGAAAGTTATCCAGCTTTTTTACTTATAACCACGTTTAGTGTCATTGAATTTGGCTGGCGCTATAACCACGTTTACTGAAAAATCTGGATAACTTGAATTGCCCCATTTATGGCACTCTTTACACCATTGAATATTTTCTAAATACCCCATCACTCGTGAAAATACCCCCTGAAAATTGTCCCGCGGTTTTTTAAATCGGCACCACACTTTTTTTTTTATATATTTGAGCATAATATTACTACAAAACATAAAAAAACATTATTGTGCATTGTATGAAACAGAAAGAATATGTCTGAAACAGAAAGAAGAAAATACTAGTGTTGATTGCATATACCTTCATTTTTTTTTTTTTTAACTGTACATCTAAGCAAATTATTACAGTGTAATTATTACCAGTATCCTGTTTAAGTTCAATTGATTTAAAAACATGCTACTCTATGATATCATAATAATTTTACTTAATAATTTAATAATTAATAATTCTCCAAGTTAAAAACTCATATTCATTGTTATTAGTACATTCCGATAATGATTATCAGAAAAAAAAAGAGATAACTTTACTTATAAAACTGCACTGTAACCCATTTACTGTTGTTATTTCAAAACATGCATTACACAATATGCATATATACACATACATATATACATACATATGCATATATACACTGTATATCTACATATACACACACATACATACATAAAATAATAATTTTAAAGCATGAAACAATCTGAAACTGGATGTTTAATGGAACCTGAAACATAAAAAAAAAACTGAAACATAAAACAATTATGCAAATTATTTATAAAGCAATATAATAGAATTTTTTATTCATTTTCCTCTCATTCCTTAATTTCTTAAAATAATATATCCAAAGAATTTCCTAAATTCTTTTTAAAAGAATCAATATTTCTACAACACAACCATCTTTGTTTTATGTATATTTTAAAACAATTTAAACTATAAACTTTATAATGTCCAACTAAACAATCAATCAAATATCCAATGAGCCACAGTATTGAATTTTTTATTTCAGGAGGCCTAATTTCGCAAAGATCCCCATATAGCATATGACCTAATGTTACAGTATTTCGTTTACAGTACACTGGTGAAAAAAACTGTGAAAACGATGCTACCTTTAAAATACCATTTTCTAACACTGTAAATATAATGGGAAAGTCATGCAATAAACACAAAAAATTCATCCTTACACCCCATTTACTTCTGTACTGTTTTTCTGTGGGAATATTTTATCCAACACGTACCGAACTATATGTATTCCACTTTTTAGACTTTAAGACTGTTCAGTGACACATAAAAAATGTAATTTTTACATGTCAGTTCAAAACAATGCACGTTCGTACTGGTATTATATAAGGGTAAAGAAAAATGATATATTATGTGTGTTGAATTATAAATATAATATGTAATAAATATTCAGTTTTATTTAAATATTATTTTTCCCTCAGGCTTTTGAATAAAGTATGTACTTTTTTAGATATAAATTATATAAAACCGAGATAAACGGAAATACGAACAATTTATAATAAATTTGATATTTAACAGATTTGGTGATTCGTTTTATAGTTGGCACACATTTCACAGTTAATAATATACACATTTGCATTTTATTTTACAATCATATCTCATATTATATCAAAATCACATTAAATTTCCTGATATTCGATAAAAAAATATATTTTCAATGGTCATAATATATTATTATGTATATTTAAAAATAATTGTTGTAAAACAATATGTCAAATTTTAGGTGCTTGAATATATTTTTAGAAAACTATTATAATAATTTCTATTTATAAATGCATTAACTGGCCATTAAATTCCTAAGTACTAATATTAAAATAGGCTCTGCATGACGTTGTATTGTATAATATTATAAATATAGGTTATATAGTCATTAATCACGTGGTTCGTTTTGTCATGCGTATCTTAAATCAAGTTAGATGAAACTGTAGCAACTTTCTTTTATAGCTCATTATTAAGACGTACTAAAAATTGGCAACAACCACTTTTGTTGGTAATGATCTTCATTGTTGTTTTTTACATAGTAATTTGATACTTATCTGGGTGTCGGCTTCAGGTTTAATGACATATTTAAAAAAATTTGATATAAATTATCATAATTTTATACTTTATATAATAATCTGTGCAAAGTTACACAATATATAACTTTTGTAGCAGCATGGTTTACCACTTGTATATTATTTTAATGCATTGTACGACCAAATTTTGTTAAAAATAAAAATATTATTACTATATTTCCAGTGCTCATTTTATTTATAATTTTTTTGTGGAACAGAAGTAGGGTCCAGTTTGGAAATGAAGTATGTGATAGTTACTGTATCGGAACAATTTTGATCGGAAAAATCATATCTACTTTGCTATTAAGTTTGAAATGTTCATATTTGTACTCAGCATCTTTGCTTGATCAGAGTTATCCAGCTACGAAAGTATATATAAGAACAATTCGGATTTCCAAAATGGACATACAATTTTTTATTATCAGGCCGTAATCTCAAAGACATGGCAAGAAACGACCTTTTAGGATTAACGTCAGTGGTACGAAAAATAGACTTATATAATAGATTGTGAATCACTCTGAAAATTTCAGCAAACTTTTCTGACACCATGAAACATTACATGGAAAAAAATTTACCAAATTCGGTAAAATTTTCAAGATATTCAGAATTACACCAAATTTGTTAGTTTTTTACTTTTTGACACCAGCAAACTAACAGTTATTTTGTCCTTTATTTTATGGATTAAAAATATTTTCAGTTTATCATCGGAAAATATTGAGCAATGGCCACCAAGGTGACATATTAATCCTTATGTAAAAATGGATATTTTCTGCACGGTGACGCCTTATATAATTTCAATACAACAACTATAATCACCTAATTAACTCAGCGTCCTAAAAACTCAAATAAATCCGGCTTTTACGAATCTTTTAATGATAGATTAAATGATAGATTAAATATGCAGTATATGAGGGTTAATGTTGTTTTTTTTTTTCTACTTATTTAAGTACCCAAATACGGTAAAAGCTTTTCCATTCTTTTTTAATCCACCACATTTTAAAATCCGGAAGAAATCAGCACGAGAAAATTTTCATATATACACCTACTTAACATTTTTATTAATAAATAAAAATTAAAATATATGAAACTCTTTTTTTTTCTTTCACTTTTCTCTTCATTTAACATTGACAAGGCTACTGGGTCATAGTCAATGTTATTTTGCCTAACAAGTTTGAGGTATTTGCAGGTCTACTAGAGCCGGTTTCATCTTCCATATGTAAGAGATACTACTTGTCTTTTGGAACGTTCACTTTCTCATATGAGACACGTAGGCTTTGAGTCTCCTATATAACAATAATAATAAGAATCTTTTAGTTAGTCACAAAACTTTAAAAGACGTTTCTCTTCTGATTTCATTGAAACTGCACCCTGGAATTCCCCTTTGGCAATATTACGAAAATTTATTACTGTTTTTGTTATAATTAAATATCATATTTCTTCCTTATTTATATAGAATATTATTTTTATATAAAAAATATTAAAAAGAAAAGGAAGTGGTAGAAATTTAAAAAAAAATGTTTGATTTTCTTAAAGACATATTAAGTTTAATCATATTAAATTGGTTTTTAATTTTATAGGAACTGTAACATTATATTTTTATTATAGAAGAAGTTTTTATGATTGCCATTAAATATAAAAATCATAGGTGTTCCTAGAGAAACTATAACATTTTTTTGTATATTTCAGGAAATGTTAAATACTAATTAACTTGACACAAACACGTGGACTTTCTAATGCCATTGATTCATCAAGTTCAACACAGTGAAAATATACATAATTATATATATATTTTAAAAAAATAATAATTATAATAATTCTCACATATCCAATCTCACTAAAATAAACAATTACACTGTAAATCTACACCTTCTTAAAATTAGACGAAAAAGTGTCCCCTTAATTAAGAAGGTCTTATTTTAAGAGATTTTTGTCTTGAAACAAGTAAATACATTTTCTTAAAATAAGAACCTATAGATGTTTAAGTACATATCTGAAATTAAGAACATTAGGTTCTTATTTTAAGAATGTATTTACTTGTTTCAAGACAAAAATCTCTTAAAATAAGACCTTCTTAATTAAGAGGACACTTTTTCGTCTTATTTTAAGAAGGTGTAGATTTACAGTGTAAATTGTAGAACATTGTTTGTTTATGAAAACAAAAATCAATTTGTGCTTGATTTTTTTTTATGTATTCAGTTGATTTATTTTACAGCTCTGATGAGGAATATCTACTGAGGAAATGTTTAATGTTGTATTTCTAAGAGTATTTTGTTTCGTCAGTCGTGAATATCAGGACAATATAATATCAATTTGCTGCTTTATATAAAGGGTTGATGGGAGAAAATGCATAATTATATATTTCACTGTAATTTTGACAGATAAATTTCAATTTAAATTAGTAATTTTCATATATTGAGTCATCAGTCATCATCTTTCATTATATAAGAATGATATCAAAATAAGTTAATTGTATAGTTGGAACAATGTATACAGGGTGTTTACTTTGATTTGAACGTTTTAAAGTGATAATTAAGGAATGAAGTTCGATGGTAATATAGACATGTCATACATCAAATTAAAGCTCACATTTTAACATTTTCAAAACTTGCATCATAAATTACATGTGCAGACTTGTCTGTTTTTGAGACGAAAAAGAAAAAAAAAATTAGCTGTTTTTTTGTTCAAATATCGGTGGTAACATGAAATTAAATGGCATTTTAATGTGACTGATCGCAACGTGGAAACTTGTCAGGATGAACGCCATATGCATCTTCAAATTTTGTCAATGAACCAGAAACAGAAATGGAATGGTTAAAATTCGTAGAGAAACCACATTGTGGTAAAAAGCGTTACCCCTGGATGGGAGAAGTGCAATTTTTATTTAAATGGTCACCCATCCAACCACAAAACAGTCTTGTGTTGCTTTACTTTGGTGATCTAAGGAAAATTGACCAAACGCATTACATATCACTCCCACACCAACCTTGCAATCCAGTGAAGGATTCAACAGTTAATTTCATGTTACCACCGATATTTGAACAAAAAAAACGGCTCATTTTTGTTTCTTTTTCGTCTCAAAAACAGACAAGTCCGCACATGTAATTTATGATGCAAGTTTTGAAAATGTTAAAATATAAGCTTTAATTTGATGTATGACATGTCTATATTACCATCGAACTTCATTCCTTAATTATCACTTTAAAACGTTCAAATCAAAGTAAACACCCTGTATATTGTATAATTATCATTATTGAACTTCTTACACCAGTATAATGTAGCTGTGACTCGTAGACATGACTTATTAAATTGTAAGAATTTGTATTTACCATGAAAACGCCTTTGCCGCTTCACGTTTGCATTCTTAATTACTTGCGATGATTAACCTAAGAACATGTTACACATTAATTTTTACAAACATGACTCAAAATGAACAACCTGCATGATTTTTTTTTTTTTTTTTTTTTTTTTTTTACATGATTGGATTATAGAGGGTCTCGAAAGCATATTGTCAAAATATCAAGTTTATTTACCTAAAAAATTAGGGGAAATAAAATAAACAGTTTCGTAACATGCTTGCGTATTAAATATTTACATGACGTCACAGCGTTTTGCAGTTAATGGAGTTTAAAAAAAATGTGACAGAATTAAATATTCATTATAACTTAATGTCTATTTCACATAAGATGCAGTATTTTTTTAATGTAGGTTGCCCATTTCAAAAGTAAAAAATTTAAGAAAGAAGAAAATTGTTAGTGACATGTTGGAATCTAGCTGTCAGTCTACAACAATAGATTTGTTTTTCATTATATCATGAAATCAACTATATGAGTAGAATATTAATTTGATGGTTCATAAATTACTCTTGAATAAAAATTCATCACACGCAACATCTTAAATTGTTATGAAATATTGATAACAAAATTTTTCTTTACACAACAATATAATGTGGACAGAAACAATAATAATATATGAAAATTTTACTTACAACATATAACGTGTGTGTATCCTGTTTCGTGATAACGGATATTATTATAATATATTATATTGTTATAGCGTGCTATGGAAAATTGTAAATGTGAATATTAATATTTAGGTCTTTTAATTTTAATTACCTCTATATATATGATTCGTTTTATATAATATTTTCACCAAGGTTTTATTATTATTTTTTTATATTGAACACGTAATATGTCCGTATCTTCACAGTTAGTGGTACAGTAGAATCCTTTGTTGTTATAATTGTAAGTCACGCTTTGTTGCACCTGCCTTGCATTGTTGACGAGTGTTTATATTGTTAGTGTCACGTAACCTTCTCAACCACTCCTCTCTCTCTCTCTCTCTCTCTCTCTCTCTCTCTCTCTCTCTCTCTCTCTCTCTCTCTCTCTCTCTTTCTCTGAATAAAAGTACATATTATAAAAGGAAAGGGGTAGGTATATTATATAAAATAAGAACCCTTGATTTTTTTAATGATATTTCAACCCTTTGTATTCTACCTGCTTCAAATTTTAATTGCATTTTTTTTATTAAAAAAAAGTAAATGTTTTTTTTAAAGCTTATAAAGAGCTTTCATTTGTTAAAAGAATTTTATTTTATATACGTAATGAAAAAAATAAAATATTTATAAATGATTTAAAAAAAAAACATCCCTGTATAAAATTTATATAAAGTTCTATAATCTTTTAAAACGATTCACTTTTAATTTCATGGAATTCATAACATTTCCAATAATTATGATTCAATTAAGTGACACAACAAATTTTACTTGTATCTTAATTATTACATAAGAAAAATATATTATATTTTGACTCATAATAACATCCTGGTAAGAATATAATGACGTCATAGTTAACTTTCATGAATTACAGTTGACATTAAGAACCACTCTCACCACCACTCCTCCCACCTTCTCCCTGGATATACCTGCAGCCGCCACCTCCTACTCCACCTGAGTGTACCAGGCTGGCCTACATCGTACCTTTGGAAACTGGAACACTATAAGAAGCGACTGCCGCGTCTCTCTGGTCCGGACTTTCTTAGCAGCGGGCTCAGTGATCACAAAGAGCTCTTTCACGTGATAAAAGTGACTCGAAATAAAGTGTGCATGCGTGTGTCTTCCAACTAAGTGATATCTCTACATAAGTGTTTGTTTATAAAGAACACTACCAAATAGAGGATTTTTATTAGCGAAAAAAATAACAAAGGAAGATATATTTATATTTTAACGCCATAAAAGGTAAGATTGATTTTTTCTGTGTGTGATTTTGTAATATTTTCTTTGGGATTTTAACGAATTTTTGATAAAAATTGGCAAAAAAAAAAATGTTAAAAATGTGAAATTTTAAAGTTAAAAAAATTATCGTATTAAATTTGAATGTCATTTGAGGATTTTCAAATATCTTATTTGCATTATGATCAGATTTTCATCTCTACACTGGACTATATTGAAGTGATAAAATTTTAAAAGTTTTCAATTTTTTTTGTTAAGTTCATGAAAATTTTTCTTAGTGGACTGTTTTTCAATTTCCTGCCTCTGACTTGTTATATTTATGTGCTCGTGAGAGAAATTAAAATATAATACAATTAATCGTGCGTATGTATATGGTATATGTGCAAATGTGAGTATCACAAAAATTTTCATATAAATAATTAAAAAAATACCATTTAGTAGTTATACGAGACAATAATTATATTCCAGTAGATTTTCATTAATCCTGGTCTAAAGTTAGAATGTTGATGATAGAAGGTTTTTAATCCATTTCACTGAAATGTCGGCCAGACAGGCAGTCAAGTTTTGCTCTTGTGTTTAGAGATATAGAGTTTATCAGAGCGGCAGCAGCAAGGTTGTGGATACTTGCCTCAGTAGCCTCACTATGGTCTAGCATTGTTGTAAATGCTGATGCCAACAATGCAATGCGGAATCCTTTTTATCCTCCTGAGGCTGTGCAGTAATCAGAGCTCCATGTTTGCACTCTCTTCTGTAAAGTAGCATTTACATAAAGCTCTTTGTTATATAAAGTTTACAGACTTACAAAGTTACAGTTCTGAAGTCTGATGCAGTTCTATATAATACTTTATAGTAAGAACTTAGTTATATATATATATATATATATATATATATATATATATATATATATATATATAATATATATACAGAAATAGGTAATTATGTTTATTATGTAATCCTCTGGACACCATGAACTTTACTACTTTGTTTGTACCCCGCAGTATATGGAGACGAAGTGAAGTTTAAACTCTTTTGATAATGATAAAATGAGCTTCCTTTTTTCCCCTCGAAATTGCAAATCTGCATCTTTTTTTATACTCTTGAAGCTCTAAAAAGTGAGATAGGAGAAAAGTTCATGCTTTCCCGAGGAGTACGTGTTTTATTTTAAATGCCTAATTGTTCAACCTTAAATTAAAACTGGTAAAATGTAACTAACAAGTAAAATACATCAAGTAGGATGATAAAAAAGAATCGTCGCTGCAGAATACAAATGTTGTAAAAAAACATGACTTTTCATTCAAATATAACCCTTACGAACGTGTAGCATATATAAGGTAACAAAACATCGTGGCGTTTTACGACACTTTTATTTTGTGACCATCAATTATTTAATGCAATTACACAATTATCAAATGTAAAATTTATTGCAAGTTAACAAGTTTTATTACCTTTATCATTGATTGTAAACTAATGTTTATTTTGAACAAAAAAAAAATGCTTTTACAAGTAAATAATAAATCCCTTATTTTTAGAATCACACTGAATGATGTATTTTTTTGTTATCAGATTTGTCTTTTTTTAATGTATTTTCCTTGTCATTTGCATTTAAAAACTAAAAATAAAATTAATCGTGTCACACGCATATATTATTTTTTGTCATGTTTATAATTTCTCAACATAATGTCAATAATATTATTATAATGAGACTATATAAACAATGATTTTTTTCATAGCGCTGTTATTACAACAAAATTTTACATATTTAAATTTTATAACAATTAATAGTTTCCTTTTAACAAATGTCTATTTTTGAAATAAGTAAAAATACAATAACGATTTTCCTCCTCTCTAAATTGTTCTAAATATTGCAACAATAATAATAACAACAATGAAACGTCATATCCTGCCGGCCTCAGCCTTGTAGATAATATCAATAATAAGAGTGCAAGTTATCTATATTGTTTACCATAAGATCTAACACTGTAGTTTATAAACAGCTTTGATGGTACAGAAGGAAAAGAGTAATTAACCTATACTGATGATGGTATCTCTGTAACTTTATGACGTAAGCGGTGCTCAAGTGCAAATTATCTTGTGTAAAGATGATCAGTTGTGAAGACATCAATGGATTTTTTTAATATGAGGCATATTTCAAAATAAAATAATAAGCAATCACTAAACTTGTTGGTACATAATTTAGTGCTTATGGGTGCATGCATGGCTAAATATGGTCTATTCTCAAAAATCAAGAAGAAGAAATTTACACATAATTTTTAATACCGTATAGAAGCTATTCTAGAACATAGTATGGATTGTAGCCTGGAAATTTTTAGTACAAGATTTAGTACTTGATTTTAAATTTAAATACTATATTTTTTTTACACAAATATGGTAATCTAAAATCTATAAAAAAATGTGCTAAAATAATTGTGAGTGACCTATTGTTTTATTTAATAATTAAGGGCATTGGGTGTAGCACCGGTAGTTGGCAACACTGACGTATCTTCACCATGTTACTTTTTTATCCTTGCTCCTCGGAGAAATTTTTATGCTAGAGCTAAGCTGATTGCTGTAGTATCAAGATAATTAGTAGCCCAAAAGTGCACAATTTGGCTAAATAAAGCCTGATTTAAAGAAAAGTATTTTTTTTTTATATTTTAGAAAAATGCATATAAATTTAAAAAATTACTAAAAATTACTTTTCTTTAAATCAGGCTTTATTTAGCCAAATTGTGCACTTGGGCTACTAATTATCTTGATACTACAGCAATCAGCTTAGCTCTAGCATAAAAATTACTCCGAGGAGCAAGGATAAAAAATTAACATGGTGAAGATACGTCAGTGTTGCCAACTACCGTTGCTACACCCAATGCCCTTAATGCTTTGGCTTGTTAAAAAATAATATGAAGTTGCTTTTTTAAATCAATTCTATTGACAACTCGATATATTTTTTTATGTAGTGCCTAGACGTGATATCGATTTTATATCACTTTTTTTATTGGAAACCATTATAGCCATGCAGTGTATGATATCAAATATATTGTCCTCTCATGAACAATTTTATGGCGTATAAAATAATTCCGACATGCTTGTTTTACATATATGTAATGTCATTTAGGTAATTTATGTGCAGCAAAAATCATTGTAAAATAAATGGCTTTTTAAACGTTATTAATCATTAATTGTTAAATATGATCACACCCTATAGAGGGGATTGTGCTGACGTCATGCCCCTGAATGTATAAGCAGCGCTGAGGTGACCAAAATGCAGAGAATGAAAACAGATTTTACTTATATTTTTTTACTTTAATACACAAAATAAATCAAGTTTAAAAAAATTGTAAGAATACACCAGTACATGATAAATATCATAGAAAAAAATCACAACAGCATTAAATGTATCTTTTATCAATTTTTTTATTGCTTCTATGTTTTTAACATTATTTGGACCACCACCTTCCCCTCCCTCGCTAGAGACCCTTCTTATACCTACGTTGTAACCTCCCCTCCTAAGTCTTACGTAAACATAAACAGCAAATAACTTCTTGATCTATATATAAAATATTATTTTATTATATCTCAATGTATTTTAAATTGAATCAATCAAATTAAATATAATATCTGTGGTCATTTCAATTTTGGTTTTATTCCCTTTTCAAAAGTTAAACGTTACAAAATAAGATTATTGTTATTTTCTGTGGTATGATGTAATTGGTGCTCATCTAACCACGACGGTGGTGGCTCGTCGCGTGCGAGATTTGCAGATAATTTCTCTTCTCTGACCGGAATCTCCCACGACACTATATAGTGACCTTGTAAACGTGTTAATAATGATTTAATATACAAATTTGAACCTTATTGCCAGCATGTGAACTAGGTTCTCATGATAAGTGTCATCATATTAATAATAAACTGTTATTTCCAACAAGAGTTACATTTTTTTATATAAAAAAATGTTTAATAAATTATTGTGGGTACAAGGTTATTCAATGAGGAGTCACTAAAGGTGAAAATGAGTGTAATGTATGATAGTAAACAATAGAACTTTGTTCTTACGAAAGAACTTTAATAATTACTTCATCCTCGTAAACACATTTTTTTTTATTAAATTCTCATCGTATACTTTTTTTTTATTACAAACTATTTCATTCATAAAGCTATTACAAAAACTACCGTAAAATATAATCACAAACTATAAAAAGGTTGCCAGAAAATTTTATAAATTTAAAACTTGAAATAATCATATACTAAACTATTTATAGGTTGCTTCTTATTTACATCTACATAGATACATAGTAAATGTGTTCATATTTAACATTAGAAAAAAAAAAGTAAAAATATTTATAATTTATTCTAAAAATCACAACCGGAGTTTCAAATTTCACGCTTCAAAAAATTCCTTCTTTTTTTTTAGAGTGTCTCATGATTCACAATTCTTAGAAATTATGCCCACCTATAATAGAGTCATGCTATTTTAAAATAATAACATAATGAATTCCAATGAATAATTAAATCTTAAACAACAGGTTTTAGGTGGGTAGTCGTTTTTAATATAAACATGGTGCTATATAAATTTTTAATCTTCATTGTAGATTACTTTTAGCATTAAAAGTCATACTGAGAATTATGTAACAAAATTGTAATTAAGTTTTGCTAACTTAATTGCTAACAATGATCTCTTCCTTCATTTAATTTTTGATACTTCCGAGAGTTTACACGTCATTTCATCCCTGTTGGTAATAATAACCCAATTTAGCAGCGGCAATAATGAATGACGTCATCTTGTGTCAACGTAACAATTAAGTTATCTCTCACGTAATGAAGGGATGTAACAATGACGAGGACTTTGCTGTCTCTCTCTCTCTCTCTCTCTCTCTCTCTCTCTCTCTCTCTCTCTCTCTCTCTCTCTCTCTCTCTCTCTCTCTCTCTCTCTCTCTCTCTCTCTGTCTGTCTCAGAACGGAGATCGATTCCCGAACATCTGTGCGCCATGAAATTAAATTTACCCTCAGGTCACATAACAAAAAAAGGAAGTTCACATTTTTTTTTCGTTTTTTTACTATCTTTTGACGTCATACTTTGTATATTTTTTGTCACTAAATTTTTAGTTCCTGCCTTTCACATTTTTAAATGTTTTTTTTTTTTTTTTTTTTTTTTTTTTTTTTTTTACAGAAAAGAGATTAATATTAACAATTAATTTTTATATTTCAAATAAATCATTTGCCTTCAGGTAAAATATAAAAAAAATAACAAGGTGGTTTCTTACGGGAGAAAGTACAAAAGACGTGTTTTGTGGTTTACTTCTTATTACCTTTTTTATGTTACCTAGTGAAGTGTTAAAGCGCGCCGCGTCGTCTCACTCACATGCTACTTTATGTCCCATGTTCCGCCTACTTTGTGGTCACACTTTCATTCTCATATTGCACAATTACATTACTTCTCTCTCACCCGCCGTTCGTGTTTCTACGGTCTATTATGAATTACGTAGTCTGCTATGTTTAATGGATATGTAGAGATTGTAGAGGATTTAGAACATACCTTAATATAGTTGTATGATGATGTGACGTAGTAATTCTGTAAATATTCAAATTTGTAGCATATTTTAATTAATATTGTTCAATTAGATATATCATGAAATACAATATAATATGAATTTCATCAGTGGAAGCGTACGAGTTTTATTGTACTAGGCAGATACACAAAAGACTTAATTGGCATAGATTCTAACATTTTGCAATTTCATCTAAAATTTCAGAACTTACTAAATTTCTCGACAAAAATCTACGCCAAGTACTTCTTCAGGAGAATGGATAATCTGCGTTAAATTTTTTATTTCAGAAATGAATAGAGGGTAACAAATTAATATGTTACTTTGAATTTTGCAAAGGTTTTAGAGACCAAGAAGTATTGCTAAAAAGTTATCCAAAGTTCAGGTTTGAACCCATGCTCATCCTTTCAGGTCTTATCCTTTTAATAAAAGAGTGACGCCTATTGACGCCTTTCTTTGTATTTTCAATATTTTTTTTTATATAAATAGTTCCCGGGCTCTAAAAATCTTAAAATATCATATAGTAGCATATTATAATCAGGAAAAAGATAGAAAAAATCATGGTATTCCCTGGTATAATTTAGTACTCTCTTTTCATTTCTGCAATAAAAAAATTTCATGAAGCAGCTGCACTTAAGCGGAGAAGCATATATTATAAAATGCCTGTATATAGTACTGAAATATTATTAAAATTCTTATTATTAAAAAGTAATTTAATGCTGTAGAATTGCATATTACATTAAAATCTTTTTGTATAATGTAAAGAAGTACCACTGAAATCATCCTCTGTTGAAATGTAATGCTTTACAAAAGTTTACACTTAAAATTCACAGAGAGATGCTTTGAGAAGGAAAAGCTTCGTGATCGTTTTGTTTCTAGCTTGTCTGTTAGTGAGACGAGAGTGCAAAGATACTTAAAAGTTTCATTTCTCTGTGTCGTACTGAGATCTTTCTGCCACCATGTCTTGAAAATTCTCTTTATATCCTTGGAATACTGTGCAGAGATAGAGAGATTGAAGCTATACAGATAAATTGGTAAAAATATGAAGTATATACATATAGTTCAGAGATACAAAGAAAGGCCAGACACGAAAGACAGAGCTAAAGGATAGATAGGGAGGGAGAGAGAGAGAGAGGTAAGTTTGGTAAAAAGATCAAAAGTTTATAGAAGAAATTTTTCTTCAAGGGATAAAGAGAGCTCGACAGATGCAGACTGCTGTGAGATAAAAATAAAGAACAGAAAAAGAGACAAGACAAAATGAGAGAGAGAGAGAGAGAGAGAGAGATGAAGCTCGCGGATCATCAGTCACGGGTATCTCTCCGGAAGGTGCTACTAGATTCCATCTGCTGTATTACACGCAGTATGAAAGAAAAGAAAGTGTATATAACATGAAATAATATTCTCGCACCTTGTCTCCCCAATCTCCGGTTTGTAAAAGCCAAAGGTGTGTCACCGTTCGCCACCTCAGCCAATGACCTCCTTAATTGTGATTGCTAATCATAGAATCATGAATATTTTCTAGTATTAACTACTTTCATTTACATGGAAAATACTGATGACAGTACTTTCTCGTTTATAATTCTATATAAAAATTTTGAAAAACAAATTTTTAAAATAAATATAAAAGTAAACATTTCCAAGTATTGAGGATACTCGTGTCATGAAATTCAGTTCAACACAGTAAAAATAAAAAAAAAAAAAATGTTATTTTAGCTGTAAATTTTTGCTATTTTGAAAATGAATATATTTTGTGTCGTAACTGGAGATTCCTATGAAATATTTTTACAATATGTTTTTATATAATTAATTCATGACAGGAGAATAACATTTTAATATATCATATAACGATAAAATTCCCAGAAAATTAATTTTCTAAAATAATATAACATATGACTGAATAGTATCATAAATATTATTTGTAAAAATGAAGAATAAAAATAGAAAAATCTTTGCTTCGCATTTTTTCTGTTTTATTATGCAACCCATAATATTATATAGATCCTTTTATATTGAATTTATTTCAATAAATAATAGAAATCAATAAATTATTATTTCCTTTCACAAAAAAAAAATCTATAAAAATCAACAAAAATATAATATTTATTATTATTCGCTTTACTTTTTTGCTTCTCATAAATTTAACATCAATTTAACCTTTCAAATTGTATAAACTTGTTACGGTCATATTAACAATGGAGTACACTTTACATTGTTCAGAGAAAGTGTACAAACAGGCCGAGATTAAATTATTGAACAAGATGATGTTCAATAAAAGTCTCTTGTTATAAAATAATACAAAAAAAACACGGTAAAAATGATTGGTATAAAATAAAAAGAAGTATTGAATGCAGAGTTAAAAAAAAAAAAAGGGAAGTGGATAAAAGTAGGACTTGACATGTTCGCCTGAATGAGTATCGAATCTTTCGATGACTCACTCGATTTTTCTTAACGTCGAAGATGCGATCAATGCAGTCAGATCTAACCGTGATAACAGTGAGTGAGGACTCCCCCCCCCCCCCATCCTCTCTCGTCTCTTTAAGAAGTGGATATAATCTGTCTGTACCAAAAAATATCGATATAAAATAGAATTCTTTTATTTCACTTCAAATAAATTTATCATATTTATAACATCTTTTGTATAGAATTTTTTAAAAATACATTTTATGAACAAAAACGCCAATTTAATTTTTTCGTAACATCTAAATTACAATAACTACATTGTTTTACTAGAACTATAGATATACAGAAATAAAATTAATATATTTCGATAAAAAATTGTTGCTCTTTAGCTATTACTTTTTCACTTAATAGAAAGTATATAATAATTATTTATGAATGATAAAAATATTTTTACATAAAAAATATAAGTTTTAAATTTCTTGGTATTAATATTCATGAATCATTAGATTGGAGTATTCATATTGATGAAGTTTGTAAAAAAATTAATCAAGCTAATTTTGCTCTTTATTTAATAAGAGATTACGTTTCTCAAGATACGTTACTTTCAATATATTATGCATATGTCTATTCTCACTTAGCATATGGCATAATTTTTTGGGGTAGTTATCCAAACCATTTAAACAGGCTATTCGTATTACAGAAACGAGCTCTTAGAACTATTTTACGCTTTAAGAAGCATGATTCATGTGTTGGACATTTCAAAAAGATTAAAATGTTAACATTGCCTAGTATGTATATTTTAAACTGTGCTATGTTTAAAAAGAAATATCCTGACCTGTATATTCATAATAGTGAATTACATTCTTATAATACCAGAAATAAAAATAAAATTGTTTCTGAAGCTCACGCTTCAAGTTTATTAGAAAAAAGTTCTGCTTATCAGACAGCCAAAATCTATGACTTTTTACCATTAAGTTTGAGGGAAATTGATAGTGAAAAACTATTTAAAAACAAATTGAAAAACATTCTTATTCATAGTGAAATTTATTCTGTGAAGTTGTATTTTATTAATAATATGCCTGAAAGTGTTTTATCCAGTGTTATTTTGTAGATTTAATTTATTAGGAAGTGCTATTGTTGGTTATTTGCATTTATGTATTATTGTCTTGTTGTAACTGTGTTTTTTTTTTTTTTTTTGTTAAAATGACGTAACCCATGTTGTACTTGTATAACCAGTGGTTAAATAAAAGAATTGAATTGAATTGAATTGAATTGAATTGAATTGAATTGAATTGAATTGAATTGAATTGAATTGAATTGAATTGAATTGAATTGAAAGTATATCATAAAAATACATTAAAATAAATAACTATACAAATTGGGAGTTTACTGTAATAATTATATAGTATGTTATATTATATATCTCATTAACAAGGAAAAATATTTAATATCATAGCTGCATGTCATAAAGTAGCGTTTTTATAATATCTTCATTATTTGAGCTAAATTTTTTTTTCTGTTTTAATGTCTCATTTGCATCCATGTAAAAATAGCATGCATGGTATTGGTCGATGATGATAATAATATTTCTACACGCTATTAGAAATTTTCTTCAGCCTTGACCTTTAGCACCTCATTTCTAACTTGAAACTAAATTCAAACGGATTTTAGTGTGTGAAGGTAGGTCATAAATATTCCCAATACTTTAGTCAAGTGAGAGCTAGAGAGAGAGAATAAAAGCATTTATTAATATAAAAAGGGTCGAGACATAAAAATTCGTGGTTTTGATAGTAAATGTAGAAAGCATTGAAGTATAAATTACAGTAAAAGATAGACCAGGAAAGATAAAATATGAAATTGAAGTTATTGCAATTTTTTTAATATCAGACAACAAGATATAATACAATATCAGTCCAAATTTTTATTTTAATATATTTTGTTCCCATAAAAGTCCTGGTTATGGATATATATTATATTTGTTTTATTCTTATTTTTTTACATCAAAATGTAGCGTTTAGGACCTCGGTCTTTGATTGCATAATTAGAAGAAAAAAAACTTATTTTGTAATTGAATCTATATAAAGAATCTTACATAATATTATATGAGTATGCATTTTTTTAAAATAAAATATAAATTAAACTTTCTTCTTTACATACTAAAGGAAAAGTGACAATAAATAATTATTAATTTATATAAACAGGTGGAAAGTAGCGAGTGTTCAAGGTCATAATGTGGGTCAAAAAGATGAAGGTCATTTAGGAGAAATTGTTTGGAGAACCGGACGATTGAGATGATCTTCTTGTAAGTCGAGATGCTTTAGGATCGTTCAAGGGGAAAGTTGAAGAGAAATTGATGCGAGGAAAACATCCACGCAGGTGCTGGTACTTGAGAAACTTGCTTTTACGCATTTAGATTATAAAGAAAAAAAAAAAAAAGTATATAGATCTTTTACTTTTTTAAAAAAAAAAAAAAGATCGATGGTGCCAAAGAAAGATAATATTTTATGTTGACATTAGTGAAAGTTATTGAAGATTAAATTTAAAACGAACACACTTTTTTTTATGATTGATTAATTATTAACTCGATATTATTTGTTAGTTGAATGGATAAAGATTACATTGATGATGGTACATTATAAAAATTGTGATGTTTACAGCAAAATTATTAGAAACTAGATGGGGCCAGTCAATATCAACATGGAAGATTTTTTCTTTCTTTTTTCACACTAATATTAGTACGAATTTAGTGTCTTTTAGGTGCATTAACTGTGGAATGTATAAAAGCAGAAGATTTCTTTTTCTTTTTTTTAATGGCATACCAATTAATCTTACAAGCTGAAGCATTTAAAATATTATGTTTTTGTTAATTTTTTCGGAAAATGTAAGCAAAAACGTTTCAGTATACTTAAAGCTGTACTGTCAATGGTGTATTTTAACATATTTAAATTAACATATTCACTACCGAAAACATAATAATATTATAAATATTAGCTATACTGACAAGTCTATGATATTTTACTATAATAACTTTTTTGCTGTTAGTATTGGAAAAAACTGCGTGATGGTAAATGGTTTTTAAATCGTCTTCACTGATACATTCGTTTATATAAGAACACGAAAAACTTATTTGTTATGCTATATTATTCCGTTATTTTTGTTTATCTAGGTAAAATAAACAACAGTAATATAAAAATTAAGATGCAAGAATAGTTATTAATATATATATATATATATATATATATATATAAATTGAAAATTTCATTTCCATTGATGAATAATGAATACAAACTAATTCCAAATAGGGTACCGTTTCATAAATATAAAGTTATCATTATAGATATTAAACTGCTGCTATAATACATGATACAATTAATATTTTTAATTATTGAATACAACTTTTTCCTTCATCAACTCATCAACAATGTTTGTATGCAAATTAAATTGTCTTATTGTAAGAAAAAGTTATAAACAAAATTGTATCGTGTAATACAGGCTTTAGGGTTAAAAAAGTTGTTTTAAAAGGTTAAAATGTGATAATAAATTTATTTATCATTGTCAGTAAACAATGCTCGAAATCTGAACGATTGAACTCAATGACGACATGAAGATAGCATTTTCTTTTAAGTCTATACTTTCATGTTACAATCTCTAGCGTGGGTGGGGCTTTTTTTTTTTTTGCATTACAGCTCTATTGACACTTGAATTGTTATTGCATAATTCGAATCAGCTGATTGTAACGTTGCAATGCTGTTTAGAAAGTAAATCTAGGTCTATATGAAAAGTGAATGTTGTTAAGCTTAAAAGGGTGGATATAAAAAAAAGTGATTATGCTTTCATATTACAAAATCAATTAAAATACCCCCTTGTTGATATAAATATGAAAGGAATAAATGTTTTGATTTAAAAGTTTTTCAAATTAAGTTTCAATTTTCGTCTGCATTAAAAATATATAATGAACTATTTTCTCTTCTTTTTTTAATGAAAAATAAAGTGTTTAAATATATATATTTTTTATTTTACAATTTATTCTTGTTTTAAAAACGTAATTAGTAACTTGAGTATAATTTTTTTCTCTACGAATTAATTACCATAAAATATTTGCTTCAATATTTTTTGCTTGTTAATAATTTATGTAAATTATATTTTTTTACTTTATGTCCTCAAAAAAATTAACAGTGTGTATTACTTATTTATAAATTGAACCCACTTTCACATAGAGGTAATTTGTTTCACACCTGAGCGCATCATGATTTATTGTTGCTAATGTGTTACTGCGTGGAGAACAATAATGTTCACACTGTTGTCTTTATAAAAAAAAACATTGCATTGAAACAAAGGAACATCATTGAGATGAAATTTCATTATTAATTATTTTCATAATGTTCTTCTATAAAAAAATATATACTTATTTATTATATTATTGAGAGCATATCTTTTTTTTTTTTTACATTCGTCGGCTCGGAAAATTTTAATTTGCAGCCTTGTTAAAATCACCATGCCCCGAAAGAATAACAAAGGATATGATGATTAACAAGGCTGCAAGAGGTACATTTTCTAAGGCGATGAGTGTACATGGTTTGATTCAGGACTTATAAAATTGCAAACAAATTACTTCGCCGTGAGGTTAGGTAACTTTTTCAGCAACAAAACAGTTTAATGAAGTCACCGTGTTTGTGCTCTCTGTTTATCACACGCTCACTGCAGTGCTGAACAAGTTGCCTAACCTCAAGGCGATATGTTCTGAAAGATATTTTTAATTGTTTGAGTGTACATTAATTTTTAACTTTTATCATAAGTTTCAAAAATTAAAATTCAACCGTGATTTTATTTTTAAAATTATATACATTTTTTTTAATATAAAAAAATGCATTAAAAAGCATGTAACTCTTTGTTACAATATACTAACTACGTGTTTCTGTCTGTCCAGATGGCGGCGGCGCGCACGTGTGCGCTGGGCGTGGCTCTGCTGATGGTGTGCAGCATAGTTCACGCGGAGAACAAAGAGCGATGGAGCAAGCCCGCGAAAGAGGCTGAGGGACGTTCGGAATGGATTCCCGTGGCGGCACCATTCCGAGACAGCGACGTGTCTGCAAGCGCGCAGCACGAGGAAGTGGCTACAGTCCTCCGACCACCTGAACTGGGCAACATAAGACAACAGCGGCTGGTGCAGACACCAAGACAGGGTCGAGGACCCCCTGTTGGACCTCAGCAATACTTCCCTGGTGATCAGTCCCACCTTATCAGGTTTCCCAACGAGCAGTTACCGCCGCAGTTGAGACAACCTCAGTTCCAACAAAACTTCCATCAGCCCCAGTTCTTGCCACCCCAGCCAGTACCTGCAGGGTTCTCACCCCAAGCTTTAGCTCAGTCTTCGTTCCAGCCACAGCCAATCCCAGCATTTCACAATCAGCCCGTACCTGTACGCCCTCTTAACAATAGTTTTATTCCAGCAGGACCTCAAGAAGAGGTGCAGTTGGTTTATGTTCCAGTAGAGGCGCTGCAAGGACAGAAAGTAGGATCAAATAAACAGAAAGTTCAACCTAGTAACCAATTTAATAATAATAATCCTGCATCTCGTGATCAAGCTTTCCAAGATCAATTACGTCAATTTGTACAACAGCAAGGACCTAAACCTTTGTTAAGTGGACAAGAACAGTATCAATTGGAACAGCAAAGATTAGCTCAGATTAGAGAACAGGAGGAACGTCAACGTATTAAGGACCAGGAACGAAAAGATAGACAAGAGCAAGAAGAGAAATTACGTAAGGAACAAGAAAATAAGGAACGACAGGAAACTGAGCAGAGATTGCGTAAGGAACAGGAGCTTCGGGAACAGGAAGTATTCAGGAAGATTCAGGCTGATAAGGATGCGAAAAACCGAGAGGAACGTGAAAGACACGAGGCTAACTTGAGATTCCAGCAGCAGCAACAGCAGGAGTTCCAGCAGCGTGGTCAGGAGCAGTTTGCTTCTCCAGCCCCGAGCTTGCAGGCCCAGGAAAATGCATTCCAGCAGCAGCTGCACCACCAAGCCCCGACAGAGCCCGCCAGCCCTGCCCCTCACCAGCCACCCCTTGCCGTGTACATGAGCTCTCCCAACCGCGACCCTGCAGCCATAGAGGACGTTCTATTTGCTCTGAGAGATGCTGAGACCATTCCCGTGCTGGACCGCGTTCCAAGCCCTCAGTCCACGCCTCCTCAGGTGTTTGTAGGACCTGCTGAGATGACAGCCCCCGATGGCTACACCAAGTTTGAACTTCCTTACCTGTCTTCTCTTGAGGGTAATCGTGTCGAGAGGAAAGTTGATCAACTTCCATTCTTTGTTGCACCATTAAGTTTCAATCCACCTAATGGCTACTCTAAAATTCCATTCCCTCATCCCCATGTTGGTTCTGTAGTTGTTTCACATGGACGTCGTCCCCCAAGTCCACAAGTTTCATCTGATGAGTATACATCATCTGAACTGCCATCTATTAGCCCTGCTATTCCTTTATTGGTTAATTCTTTACAGAATGGCCGTGGAGCTAAACACCAGAGGCCACATGTGCAGCAGCAGTTTGTCGATCAACAGCAATTTTCTCAGCAGGAACAGCAGCAGTTCGTTCCCCAAGGTCAACAACAGTTCCAGCAGCAAGAGTACGTGCCATTCACTCCGCAGTACGAGGAGGACCAGCCCATCACCACTGATGTCCCCGAGCCACCCCCGACCCTCGCTGCCCCCACCTTCTCCCGTCGTCCTCTCCACTCACGTGGACGCCCTCGACAGCCGGCTGAAGTATCTACCACGCCTGAGCCTCGTCGTAAGGCCCCAGCACGTGAGACTGTTACCCCCGAGCCTCGTCCTCGTGGTCGTCGTCCTGGAGGAAGGAACCGTGTTACCACCCCCCAGCCCATAACTGAGGAAACATACGACAGCTCGAGAGAAGCTAGCCATGAACAACAGCCTGAGGTACAGCAGGCCAGTCCGACCCCACCTCAGTTTGAGCAGCAACAGTTTGCTGAACCTCAGTTTAATCACCAAAGCTTTGACCCCCAGGCATTCCCTACTTATCAGGGACAGTTCCAACACCAACAAGTTTTCCCTGCAAATACAGTACATCAACCCGCAGTGCAACATAACTTTAATGTTCCATCAAATCATGCTACTCACACCCGAGGTAACTTTGCAGCTCCCACACCTACGCAAGTATATGAGGCTGAACAAGAATCTGTATCAGAACAGGCTGAAATTGATTCATCAAGTTATGATAACCAACGTTTTGAGGCCCCTAAGAAGGTTGGTTCAAATCGTCATGAAACCCCACGTCCACGACAGCCTGAGCCAACAATAGCTGTGAGCACTGAGGAGCCAAGTTTCCAGCGCAGCAGGCCTACCGTGTTCCAGCCAGTGGTGTCATCGACCCCTCCATCACTTTTGTCTCGTCAGTCTGTATCCCCATTCGTTTCGTCAACAGCTTACCCTTCGGAAGCACCAAACATTACTCCTCATCACGTAGTCAAGGGTGATGTTGGTAAAGTGAAACAGCAAGTTAACTTCCCATTCATTCCTACACCATTACCTGATTATCCTTCCGTGTCAGAAGAAAGTCAGGCATCACCAAGTCCCTCTCCAGCTAGTCCTGAACTGGAACAACATCAATTCTTTGTTGAACCAACAACTGAAGTTCCTACTGTAGCTCCTACTGATGAGCCGCAACGTACTGCATCTCCAAATCCTGCATCCCTTTCCTACCAAACTCCATCTCGACCTCGTGGACGTGTTACCCAGCATAGTGCTGAGCAGGCGGAGACCAGCGAGCCTACTCGTATCACACCTCGACCCCGCGTGCGTCCACACACCGAGTCCTCAGCCGAGCCAACACCATCATATCAGTCCAGTCAGCGATTCCGCGGACGTGGCCAGACAAGTCGAGAGGAAGGCAGTGACGAGGCTACATCTCAACAACCAGCTCAGCGTGTTCGAACACGCGTGCATACCGGCCGAGGTCGTGTTGCTCATACCACCACCACTACTGAGAGCCCATCAGGTCTGTTGATCACAGTACCTGATGACTCACAAGGAGAGACTCCCGTCACTCGTACTCGTCAACGTTTCCGTGCTACTGGAGAACGTGTTCGTGGTACCGGAACTCGTCAGCAGCAAATTACACGTGGTAGACAACCTGCTCGGCAACAAGATAATGAGAATTTAGAGTTAACTAAACCTGTAAGACAACAAGTTGGATCTGCCTCTGATACTCCTGTTATTGATACTCCTGTATACGTTCCCGATGTTCAATTTGAGTCTGGATTTGTTCCTGCTATTGATTCTCAGAAGTCATTACCAACTAGCACCGAGGTAGCTACTGATGTTACGACAGCTAGACCAGGACGTCAGAGGTTTAACAACTTTGGTACTGGAACTCGCGGTTCTCGTAGACAGCAAGCTCGTACTACCACCAGTAGCCAGGACACAATTACTGATGCTCCAATCACCTCCGGTCGTAAATACACAGTACATACCTCTCGCCGTCAGCAAACCACCCCTCCGCCCGGTACAACTGGTACCCGAGCTACTGGAGTCCGAGGCCGTATTCGTCGCCCTAATTCTTCCACCACCACCACCACCACCACTGAGGCACCTGAGGAGGAGGAAATTGTCGTCGTTCCCGTCTCCACCGGAGTGACTTACATTCAGAACCCTTACGTGACAATCCAGCGTCCTGGAAATGACCCTCCTTCTACTGCTAATGAGGTACAAGAAGAAGAAGTTCAAGCCGCTCCAGTGCAATCTCGCTTCCGTCAACGACCTCAACCTGTTGATGAAGATAGTTATGTTGATGCACCCGCGTCTCGTTATGATGCTAGTCCTGTAGAGCCTGAATATCAACAATATTACTCTCCTTCTCCACCTCCATCACGTATTACACAGAGACAGGACCAGCAATATTTCACAGCTTCCACTCCAGTATCTTCACAAAAGCCACCGCGACAATTAGTCGCTACTCCAGCACCTCAGCAATTTCTTAGAGAGGAGCCCCAACAATATCACAGAGAGGAGTTCGAGTACCAACCTCAACCAACACAGAGAAAGCACAGACCTAGAACTAACAACCCTGGTCGTTATGTTGCCCTAGACGATCCTGAGTATGGCGGAGAGGAGAGCCAGAGATCAGAACAGATCAGTATTCAACAATTAGAAGGTGCCATTGCTGCTTCTTTGTTTAATAAAGCTTTAGATGCTGAAGTCGTGGATGAGGAAGAAGGTCCCGAGAACGTGGAACTTAGTGAAGAGCTGGAACAGAAGGAACAAGAGTCTGTTCAAGAACAGGAACATGAGGAAAGCGAATCAGAAGTGGAACATGAGGAGGAAGAAAAACATTCTACTGACGAGAACGTGACGGAACAGGAGACTACGGAACAGCCAATGACGACCACGAGTGACGAGGAAGTCAGTCAATCAGCACCCGTATCTGCGGAACCGGGAGAGGTGAATGAGAAACCTGCACTACATGCTAAGGTAGGTACCACCAGGAAGCATGCTGTAGTTCACTCAAAGTACTAAAACTATATTTTTTTTTTTTGTTTTTTCTAACAGCCAAGTGAAGGAAGAAGGCGCAGAATTCGAATTCGTACAAGAAAACAACAGAGACCTGGAGATGTGTTTGAAGCAGCCGAGTCACAAAATGTTGCGTCAGTTGCTGCTAACTTATTAAATCAACAAAGCATTCTTCATGATAAACAACAAATTAACAATAATGAATGGAAATTATCATTACCAAATTATCCAACACTTGATTTAACAAGTGAAGGAAATATTGATGATGAAGAAAATTACAGTCTTAATCAAGATTCTGATGTAGATAATATTCAATTTACTACGTCAGATTTACCTGATCATACTGAGGAAACCAAAGTAGCAGAGGTCACTACTGAGGAGACGGTTGCAGAGATGACAACTTCAGTTCCTGAGATTGAGTTGAAGACCCAGAAGGTCACTGAGGGGGTCACGAGCACCACCGAGGCACCGGTCACCACGGTCACTGAACCCATGACCGCGGCAGTTCAGACCGATGACCTTTCTACTCAGGTAGAAACCACGACAGAGTTTTCGGTGACCACCGATACGGCAGCACCACCATCAACTCCTCGAGTACTCGGTACATCCACAACAACAGAAATCTCACTTGAAACAGAAATTTGCTACCGTGGACGGTGTGTTAAAACTAAAGTTGATGCCGATCAAATGCCAATCGAATAATTATTTAACATTTTTAATTTTACTATCTAAAAAACAGTGTTAATTAATATTTGATAAATGATTTTTTTTAAGTGTTTGTTTGCCCATGGGACAATTACAATGACTGAACTATAATGAAATATTATTATTTACGTACAAGAAATGAACGTGAGTTAATATTTAAATATTTTAATGTGAATTAAAAAAAAATATTAAATGGTTATAATACAAGGAGAGTTTGAAGACCAAAATAAAATATTGTTTTTATATAGCTCGCGATCTCTCCTGTTTATATGCCATTTTTTACAGCTCAATATTTATATTGAATACACTACTTCTATTCTATTATATTTTATTTTTTTCATTTAATAATAATTATGCTTTATTTAAGACGCTAGGGTAGTGTGAAAAATCAGTAGTTTTTAGAATCTAAACAAAACAACATTGTAAAATATAAATAAATAAAATATTTTAATGAAAATGTATTTATAATACCTAAAAGTTTCCTCTATTTTATTATCATCTATATTTATCCTCTATATTTATCCTCTATATTTATCCTCTATATTTATCCTCTATATAAATAGAAATGCAACATAATGGTTTTCAAAATTATTAAACTTCGTAGTTAAATGACCTTATAGTTTATAGCACTTACTGTTAGTTAAACAGAATGAAATACTTTAACTTTAAATGTTAAATTTATAATATATAAACCCATACTGCTTTAAAAGTATTAGTAACATGATACCATGTAATTAATACTGAGGTACAACATTTTAGTATAATTACATAATAATTTATTAATATAAGCCAGAGGTTTAAAAATAAGTAATTTTAGTGTATATATGCATAAGTTTTACAGGTAGAAATGATAGTACATGCAGTTAAAATGAGATTAAAATATTTTTCATATGCAGGCAGATTTAAATTATTTATATTTTATCAAAAGTAAACCCAAAGTACTAACAATAAGACTCTTTGAGAAAAAAGTATCCTTATTTTCCAAAGTGGCAATGTTGCTTTTCATTCTTCTGTGTTAATTATCAGATTATCACATTATTAACATGTTAAAATCATTGAAAATTTCTTCTTGCGTCTCTGTTCAATGATTCTGGTCTAGATTTCTATGAATTTTATGGTAAAAATATTGAAAATTTAATTTTAATCAAATACATTGTTGCATTTGTTCAGAAACATTGTCAGAAATTTCAAAATCTTTAGACTTAAAGCTAATTCAGTATTTGGAATACAAAAATATATAAAATTTTATTTGATAATCCTACCAGAAGTACCAAATATTAAGAAGTTTCTGTCCTTCCTTTATAAATAAAGATTTCCAAGTTTGAAATTTTGCAGTGAGTGTATTGTAAGATTACTATTTTATTTGTAAAATTTTAAAACTCATACATCAACAGGAAGTTCAGAAATCTTTCCCTTTCAGCTACTGCTAGTGGGAATATAAGATTAATATGTTTGCTTGAGAGAAGATTGATATGCATGAAAAGTTGCATACTTTACAGGAAGTCCATCAGACAGCATTGACGGTATATTATGCAGCCGCTCTGCACAGAAAATTTATTATAATATATGGTGCTGCCTTAAGGTATAATATGTACCAGTATAGGTGAGGTGGGAATAGACTCACCTATTTTATTAATATTTTATATATAATATTATGTATATGTACATGCTGTATGATATAGATCCTCACTTTGATGTATATTATATACAATGAAATAAATCATATATATTTTTTAACACCAGTAATTTACATATGTTCAATCTGCAGTTAGGTAGTTTTATATTATACGGTTTTTCTCCCTATTTATATGTATAGCTTGCATATTAAGTATGCCATGTAATACTTAAAACAAGCAACATTCGAGCAAATATTAATAAAATCCAGAGTAACATCAGATTAATTACATCTACATGACAAAAAATGATAACATTTTATAATTTCAATTTTAGTATATTGTATATTTATGTCATTAATTATGAAAATACAAAGGAATACAAACTGCATCATTTGGCTGCAATCAAATAACTAAAAATAATAAATTCAATATAATTTGTATCATCATTTATTAATTTTATTGTTTATTGATAATGTCCAAATAAATATATTATTAATTAATTTTGTATTTAATTAGAAATTAAAATTATCAAAATATTTTTCTGTATGCAGTCTTTTTATGAATTTGAAATTGTTTAATTACTGATTATTTTAGAACCAATTGGATTAAATCGAAAAATGTTAAGAGGCATTCAAAAAGCCTTAAGGCCACATTTAGGGCTCGATAATTTAAGACCAGAAATTTTGGGTTTAAAAAGCATGCCTAAAATCAGGCTTTAAATTATCGAGCTTTAAATGTGCCTTAGGACTTTGTGAATGCCCCTTTAACGTTATGTTTTAAAATCGGGATTAAGATCAAAGCCTATATACTAGTGTATATATATAGGCTTTGATTGAGATTTTCAAAAACAGTACAATATATATATATATATATATATATATATATATATATATATATATATATATATATATATATATATATATATATATATAATAATTATGCTCGATATATTTATATTATATGAAAAAAAAAAATCAAGTCAAAACCTGCAAGATACGATTATTGAATTATTTGAATTGGGAGATATGTGCTGATTTAAAAACTAATTTCGTCAATTATAATATATTAATCTATTATGTCGATATAATGATAATATATTATTTGTTATATTATAAGTAAGATTCTTATTCTATCTGTAGTATTGTGTGTATATTTATAATTTGTAATTATATGTGTGCTGTGTAAGTCACGTAATTCATATATATGCATACATGTTAATTACAAACAATCAATTATTTATTAATTTTAACAGCTTGAAACATTCACGCTTATTTCCATAAGTTGGTTTGATTGAAATTTTCCATTCTAAAGAGCATTTCTCATTTACTTTAAATTTAAATCGATAGACCAATCAAATATTCTGACTGCGTATAATGTAGCGTAATTTTCGTTTCCGATATATGTTAGGTAGACTCATATAGACGACGACAGTGTTGGCAGTATATTAAATTTGGTATCTCAGCTGATTTGTTCCAAGATCATGTGTTGAATGAGCATTTAAAATGACAATGAACGTAAGAACTAAAAAGAAAAAAAGGATCCTTGTAATTTATAGAGTAGAAAAGAGATGAATAAAAAATCAGCTTTCTACGTAGAAATCAAGTGAAGCGCAATTTCTGGTCCTGCGCATTTCAAGCTGCTGTGATTCGTTGGCGCCGCCGCCGCCGCGATCGTCCCGCCATCTGGAGGTACTGCTTAGAAACTTTAAAGAGACGACAAGAGCAAGCGATGTGAGAAGGGGGTGTGTAAAAATTGTCACAGTAATATTTGATCGCAATTGTGGAGTTATCTCTTGATTTAAGACAATGGAGGCAGGTAATGGTGAGGAAACAACCCCTGCTAGTGAGACAAGTGAAGAACTTGCAAACGAAGAAGAAGAAAATGTGGATTTCCAATCTCCTTTCAGACGACGGAAAGTTCTTTCGCGTGCAAAAAATACAATTTCTGCAGGTTAGTACATGCATTACGGGAACTTTTTAAAACTTTGGTGCGCAACATTAAGAATTTTAATTAAAAATCCTATTTACATAATCTAATTATTATTCTTTTTACATGACAATACTTTTATTATTTTATTTAAATGTGTATTTTACGTTTTAAAGATTTAATCCGATAACAACTTCATTTGGAACGCATAAAAAATCAATAGAAACAGTTCAACGAACCTTTTGTTCATGATGCAGCTATTAGCTTTTTATCTATATTTCATATATATTCCGAACCATAAATTTATTTATTTCGTATCATTTATTTATTTGTGTTATTTGTTATAGGTTATAGTAATGAATAAAATATAATACACGTTTTACTATATATATTAAATAAAAATATTATATTAATGTAATATAATTATAATATATTTATATATTTTATGAAGTATATTTTTTTATATAATATAATAATGCACCAATTTAATACATATAATGTAGAAAAACTGTATATTCTGATTAATTTTAATTAAGATACTGTACATAATTTTACTGTAATTAATATGCAAAATAGAAATCTAGATTCACTCAAACTTATATTAATATTTCTCCTTGAGATTAGGCAACTTGTTCAGCACTAAAGTACAGTCGAGTTATTAATTTGTACAGTCGTCGCCTCGGAAAATTTCCCTTTACGGCCTTGTTAAAATTCACCATGCTCCGTAAGAATAACACAGGGCATGGCTGCAAATATGAAATTTTCCAAGGTGATTAGTGTACATCATGATTTTATATCTATCCAGCAGCATGCTAGAGATTTACTGCTGAAGAAAATGTGTAACGTAATTAATATCACGGAGAAAAAAAAAGAAACAGAGTTTAATTGGTTAATAATTAATTAATTTTAGCTTCATTTATTAAGTACGTACAGTACTATAATCATTATAGGATAGTGTTATTTTTATTTCGAATTTCATGTTCATCGTTATCGTATTCTTCTACTTTATATATGAATATAAAAAGTGTTCTCCATAGATTTTTTTAACATTATTAAACAATGTATCATAAAAAAGCACGCATAATTTAATTATGAATAGAAAATATATGGAACTAGATTTACGTTAATTAAATGTTGAAGGTTAAAAATTATTGAAACGGAAAGTCAATGACATAATCATATTATCCTCTACTCATCTTAATTGTAGTTCTTAACCACAGTCTCTGGTGTATAAAATGTATTTTTTATTTAATTTCTTTATTGAACAATTAAATGATTTAAATACACACACCTAATAAGATTTTATATACATTTTTTTTCCTGACAGTTAAGGTATAGCAGAAATAAAATTTATACAGGGTGTGCACAAAGTTATTGAGATTTTTATTTTTATAAAAACTATAAAGGTTAAAGTCACACATACTCAATTTACATCAAAATGTAGCTTGAATTTCTATGATTTAGAAACTTTTTACATAAATTAAGTTGATCTTATGGTTCTCGTCCAGTAAAATTAGGAACCAAAAAAGGGAGCTTTTTCGTGATTTCAGTCTCGTCACTCGTGTTTTTTCAGCCTTCAGGTTGCCGGTAATCCCTGAAATTGTTATTTAATCTTTCTGTCTAGATAGCTGTGTTTTACTAGACTCACCTTAGGGCTCCTCTCAGTATTGGCATTGTTGGTGGCACAGCATTGGTTACAGCGCATCTTCAGGCTCAGCTCTCGCCATAAGTCTTGCATCATGTGCAGTAGGGCCAGTAGGTAAATGCCCGTATAAACTTTTCTCAGGCCGTGGCTTTTCAGGGACCCGTCCTAGCTCATCCTTTCTGTTTTTTATGAGTTTATGTGTCGGACAAGGCGCTCAATACGCCCACATTGTGTTGCATTGAAGCATCTCTATCACCACAGCCATCCAGTTCCTCAGTTCATCATGTTTCGAGAAATTTTGAGCGAGCTCTAGGTGCGCCTTGAGCCTTTGAGCCCTTGATCAGTGCTGTGTCAGCAACAGTGTCCATGTGGTGTGAAGCAGGGAGATGCTCTTAAGGTTACTCCATTCAAAATTGAGTAATCCAAAAGGTAGAATTTTATCAAAACAATTTCATGGGGTGCCATCAAACCTAATGCTGACGATTGGAAGTGAAAATTTAGAGGCTGAAATCACGGGAAAAGTTTTTTCCTAATTTTTTTCTGGAAAAGAACCATAACATAAATGTGGACACTTTGATTTACTGTGGACTTTGTATTGAGCACCTTGTCCAACACACAATCTCATAAAAAAGAAGTGATAAGCTAGGACAGGAGACCTTTTGAAAGGCCAAGGAATGAGAAAACTTAATACGGGGTGCACATGATGCTATGGCGAGAGTTGAAGATGCGCTGTAACCAATGCTGCGCCATCAACAGTGCCAATACTGAGAGGAGCCCTAAGGTGAGTCCAGAAAAACACAGCCATCTAGACAGAAAGATGAAATTTTAACAATTTCAGGGTTTATACCGGCTACCTGAAGGCTGAAAAACACGAGTGACGAGACTGAAATCACGAGAAAGCTCCCTTTTTTGGTTCCTAATTTTACTGGACGAGAACCATAAGATCAACTTAATTTCTGTAAAAAGTTTATAAATCATAGAAATTCAAGCTACAAATTTATGTATTAAAAGTATGTTTGACGTTAACCTTTATAGTTTTTATTGCCGCCTAAAAATGTCAATAACTTTGTGCACACCCTGTAATATATAATCAAATTTTAAACGATACTAAAATATATTAACATTATAATTATATTATAATGTCAATTATTTTGACACACTTTTTGACTTTATAGGATTTATACACTCCTGTGGCGTCAGTAATGTGCGCGATTCTTTCTTGGGAATATACGAGTGGTAAAAAGAGTTAAAATCAATATTGTAAAATTATATATAGAACTAAAAAATTAAACACTTTTTAGTCAGACCTTTTAGCTGCATAAGACCATTTTTACACAAAAAAAAAGTTATTTAGTTATTCCTCAGTATAATTATAATACTGCTCACTGAACAGTATAATGTAATATACATTGATAAATATGCACTATACTGAAATTGTATCCGGATAGTATAAAATATGTTAATTAATATTACAATATATAAAATTATTATATATGTTAGTATTTTTATAAAATAATATGAAGAAAAAAAAATGTAAAAAGAAGTACGAATAAAATGAGACACAAAGACTATAATTACAGACACAGAGAGTTTTGGGGAGACATTTTTTATGAATTATATACATGTGCACTCAAATTAATTTGACATTCCTACCGGAAGTAACCGGAAGTGTAAGGTTTCTGTCCTTCCAATTCGTATTTGAAATATAAAATTTTGTAAAAAGGTTTGTTATTAGTGTTGACTTATTTGCAAAAATAATAATAATAAAACTCAGACATGAATAGCAAGATCAAAAACCTCTAACTTCCGGCTACTTCCGGTGAGAATTTCAAATAAATTTGACTGTAGTTCAACAAATGTAAGGTTACCGCGGGAAGTAGAAGGACTTTAGCTGAACTACGGACATGAAAAATCTAAGACTATTAAAAAAAAAAAAAAAAAAAAAAGACAATGCAGATAGTTCGAAATTCCTATAATATGAATCTCTGTTCCAAATTTCAGGTTCAAAACTGAATTAGAATGTCTTGTACTTCAGGCTATATCCAGTTAAAATCTTACACTTAAAATATATATTTTTTTAAATTTAGGAATTTATGTCTTATTTATGTATATTCATAATATTTAATTAGGGTTTGATATTGATAAATTAATTTATTTTCTCAACTGAAAAATATATAATGCTGATGAATACGTCAGTCAGGTCGAGAGAAAAAGAGAACCGAAAAATGTATAAAATATTTAAATGTTACATAAATGACGCAGTATTCGTGAGCGAAGCCAGGGCAATTCTATTGTTTTTCTATTACAATGAAAGCTCTTTGGCGATGATGTCTCTGTGATGATGGCTACAATATAAATATACATCAGTACAGTCGACTGGGTCAGAAATGTTGTGACGATTTCGAGCTAAATTTTAGCTTAATTTTAATTTTGATAAACGTTCAGCTAGAGAGTTGAAATGTGGCACATATAAAGCCAGGGGTTATAAGTTTCAGGTTGTAGTTTAGATAATACGGATCAGCTAAAAAAATCCCATTCATGAAAATTATGAAAAAAAAAATTAAAATGTTCTCCTTTACAGCCCCTATCAGTAGGTAAAATATCAGGCACAGTATACAAAAACGAGCTAGTTTTCGAGTAATTAATTTTTAAAGTTCTCTAATTTAACATGGAGAAATGGAACTTCCATGTTAAATTAATCAACTTTAAAAATTAATAACTCGAAAACTAGCTGGTTTTTGTATACCTGATATTTTACCTACTTATAGGGGATGTAGAAAAGAACATTTTAAATTTTTTTTTTCATAATTTTTGTGTGTGAGATTTTTTTTTTTTAATTGGTGGCGTTATCTTACCCTTAAGAAAAAATTACTTGAACGTGCTATTTTAAAGGTGGCTTCATGAATTTGCATTTCATCCTTATGGGAATATATACATGTTAAATAAAGTTAGTAATATATATATATATATATATATATATATATATATATATATATATATATATATATATATATATATATATATATTCTTATATATATAAGAAGTATATAGAAGTATTCTTATATATATATATATATCCGATCTGTATCAAATTTATTTCTAGGGGGTTAATGGTGTTGTTTAAAACATGTAAACAACATGCAACAACCTATATCGAGATATTGACCCTTACCATATAATAATTGTCCTTACTGTGTTGAAAAACTACGTAAAAAAAAAAATAATATATTTTTATGGACTTTAAAATTGACATGAAAACAAGGTTATTGTTTTTTCGCCAAAAACAACCTTTCAGTATATATTCTATAATTTTTTTGAAACATAATTTTGTCGTATTACATATCTGGTAAAATATAATTATGAAGTATTCTTATAGAAACATGGTTCTTCGGTCTTCTCCCAACAATATTGAAATTTTATTTGATTGGAGTATTAGGTGCATGCAAATTGAGATACAGATCGCTGATTTTACAATTTTATCGACTTATTTTATCTTATTGAATCTTTCACTTTATTTTATTTCAGTGTGTATGTTGTATAGGAAAAATAAAATTTATAGTATATAATCAAATTTTAAACAATATGTTGTAAATATTTTAATATTATATTAATTGTACTATAACGTCAATTATTTTAACACACTTTTTTATTTTATAGGACTTATAGCTATATTGGGATTCACGAAGAGTTAAGGAGCGTTTTAGGGTTAAAATATCTCTCCCTAAACCTCTCCCTTAACTCTTGGTGAATACCACTGTGATTCTAATCTAAAATAAATAAATAAATAAATAAATAAATAAATAAATAAATAAATAAATAAATAAATAAATAAATAAATAAATAAATAAATAAATAAAATAAAAATACCTTATTTATCGATCCTAGTTGTATTTTCAAATCAATTTCAAGTTTTGGTTACTATTTTTATTAATTTTATACTTTTATGTTTCTTGAATGGAGAACATACATGAAAAAAATTTATTGCAGAAATGAATAGAGGGTACCAAATTATGCTACTCTGAATTTTTTCAGATTTTTTTGAGACCAGGAACTATTTTTAAATAATTATTGAAAGTCCTGTGATTTCAGTTGGCACCCCTGAATTCTTAATAAAAAGGATAGAGACTGGACGCCTATTGACGCCTCCAGGGGGCGTGGCCGCAATTTCAATGATTATTTAAAAATAGTTCTGTGTTTCAAAAAAAATCTGAAAAAATTCAGAGTAGCATAATTTGGTACCCTCTATTTATTTCTGCAATAAATTTTTTTCATGATGTATGTTGTCCATTAATACCCCTTTTCTTTCGAAATTCTTTTATAATATACCAGTACCAGTATATGTCTGTATTTGTGTTTTTAGAATTAAAGAATTTAAACATATATCCGCACCTCCTATAGAATGCATTTTCAACATACTTTTGGATTTAGATGCCGTGAGAATATATAATATTAGCTCTTTTGCAAAAGGAAGCAATTAAAAACCTATTATAAAACTAATTTAAGGCAAAAGCTAAATAGGAGATAATTCGATAGAGATTCGAACTCTAGCTACTACAGAAGTATGTACAGTACATAATTATGTATAGTAGATGTTTAGTATTGGCGTCATAAAGTTAGTGCGAACCTAGTGGTAACTGCTAGAACTACGTGCGCCGTCTGGTGAGGATTGCTGTATTATGATTAACATTGTAAAATCATGTAAATGCTCTGTCAGCAGCCACAGCATAATTTTACAGAAATGATAACACCTAATTAGTTGTCAAATACTTTCGGACAAATATAAAAAAATATTTCAATTTCGTAAGTGATTTCTTTCCTAGAAATTTGATAATTTTTGTGATTTTCCCCATGCTATACAGGTATTGCCGTATCTTCGATGCAAAGAGCAAAATTTTCAGACGTCAGCGCCATCTCTTGGTTCTTTATGTCCTCTATACAAGTGCATAAAACATAAAAGGGGTATACGTATCGACCGACATGGACGTAGAAAATCGAAATTTTACCGATAGCGTGCAGTTACGTTATTTTTATATCAATATACCGTTGATCGAAGAATATTTTTTTTTAATTAATAAGTAAAACTATAAATACTAGCATATTTAAAAATCTTTCAGAAAATAGATAGAAGTCAGAGTTCAACATGTTTAACCTGGCAAAACCCTTGGATTCACTCAGTTAGAACGTTTAAAGATATAGGTAGCATGAATCTTGCATTTACAGCGCTGTTATAATATAAAAAATATAGTCATATGAGTATCAAGCTTTAACAATCGATATCTATACCAAGATTTTGTATGTTTGAATATTTAATTATTTTTTAATTTAATTCAGATTTTTTTTTGCATACATTGCACTCGTATTAAGAATATTATAATATACATACAGTATATTTAGAAAAACTCATGTGATGAAATGGTTATTAAAATTGACAATTTTCTGGGGAAAAAAATTAAATATTTTAACCATATTTTTGTTTGAAGCATGCAATCCCGAAAAATTGCAATATACAGTATTTATTTTATGTGTTGACATTTTTATGAACGTTTAAAATCTGTATTTTAATATAATATAATTAGAGTTTATATAATAGGTTTTTCAGTTTAAATGAGTACACTTCGACTCTTACTTGGGATTTATTTTAGCAGAAACGAGTAGAGATTCTTTATATTTTCAGATAAAGATAAGATCTATACAGATCTATGCTTCATTTGATTTTTGATTAATGGATCGATTATAATTTATTTATTTATTTATTTATTTATTTATTTATTTATTTATTTATTTATTTATTTATTTATTTATTTATTTATTTATTTATTTATTTTTATTTTTTTTTCACTTTAAGTGAGAACTATTACTATTTTTTTAAAGATTAATAACTGATTTTTTTTTTTTCATTTCAGTGAGATGGTGTTAGATCTCTCTGCTTTAAAGTAGAGTGAGCGATTTCATTTTTTGGAATATTTTATTTTCTAAAAATAGTTCAACCTGCCTTCTATTGAGAAATGAAAACCAAAAATTTCCATCTCAAAAAGCTTCACCACAAAAAATTCCCAAAGTTGGTGTTTCGGAGGCCTTTAACATGCATCCTTATGGAACAGAAAACAGCTTTTTACTCCAACGTCGTCTGAACTATGGTACCAATTAAAAAATACGTACGTAATCTATAATGAATTCTTTAATGGATTTTTAATTAATTTTTTTTTTTTTACGGAGCCGTTTTTCCGAAAAAAAATATTGAAATTTTTGCGGGTTAATTCCCATAAGGATTTTCAAGATTTTTTTCCGGAAAAACGGCTCCGTAATTTTTTTTTATTTGAAAATCCATTAAATAATTCATCGTAGATTACGTACGTATTTTTTAATTGGTACCATAGTTCAGACGAAGTTGGAGTAAAAAGCTGTTTTCTGTTCCATAAGGATGCATGTTAAAGGCCTCCGAAACACCAACTTTGGGAATTTTTTTTGGTGCAGCTATTTGAGATGGATTTTTTTGGTTTTCATTTCTCAATAGAAGGCAGGTTGAACTATTTTTAGAAAATAAAATATTCCAAAACATGAAATCGCTCACTCTACTTTAATACGAACATTGCAGTATATGTATAATATATGTATAATACTGTATAAAATATTGTCAGTGTAGAAACTTCAAACACGCCAATTTCTTTCTCTATTTGTATAGAGCTTGAACCCCCTCTCCTCACTTTCCTTCTAAAAGTTCATCTATGTCTGATGTATTTATAAATATTTGCATGTACTGTACTATATTAAATTTACTATCCATATTGATTGCAAAATATAGTCTATTTCACCACAAAATTGTTACATATTTTTTGGAAAATAAAAAATTGAAACATGAAAAATGAGCACAATTAAATTAAAATGGACTAATCCGCATATTGCATGATTGTGCTAATTTGGAGAAAAAATATATATATAATGTACGTGAGAATTAAAACAAAACACTAAAAAGAACATGCTACAGTATATAATAATATAGCTATCTAGTACAAATATTTTTATTTTTCTAAGGTTTTTCTGCCCTGTCCATGAGACATATTAGGCCTGTTCGTAAACCCTGCTCGGTGTACACTTTCTGCACCTAATCGACCTTATGTACATGCGATATAAGGTCGATTGGGTGTAGAAAGTGTACACCGAGCAGGGTTTACGAACAGGCCTATTATAATTCCTTAAACCAAAGAGTTTACAATAGAGGCTTCAAGTCAGCTGATTTTTCGGTGTTCCCACCCGCTATACCAAACCTATATGTAAAAAAAAAACGTGAATTCGTTTTTTTAATATTAAGAATAAGATTTTTTAGGGAAAATTCCTTTACGGAACTTTGGTCTAAACCTAAACTGAAAAATACAGTAGATAATTCAAGATTTAGATTTTTTACTTGATTTATAACCGAGAAAAGTTACAAAAAAAAAAAACACTTTGCTTCATTTTCAAGTGCAAGATGGACCTTAGTGACAACAGTTGCGCAGCGCGAGCGCACTCACTTGAAGCCTCTATAGGTCTGTTCGTAAATAATCGATTCTTTTAAATACAATTTTACATACAGTATAAGATCTCTGCTTAAACTAATATAATCCCACGTGACGTCACTGCAACTCATATTGCATACTTTACAGGAACCTGCCGCGCCATATTGTTATGTTGCATCAGGAGCGTGTAAGGAAGAAAATATGTAGAAAAAAAATAATTATAAATTATATATACGTCAATTATTACATTTATATCCGTTCTATATTACCTGCTAGTTTATAAAGAATGCATATTAAGCTACATTGTGTCCTTAAATAATTATGCCTGGCATCAAAGTCAATTTTTCTATTAAATTTATTTTTCAATGCTTTAGAGCCTATGGTTTGACAACAGGAGAGGAAGTGAGGGGAGGTAAACATCTGGGCGTTAACCTGTAAGCAGGCAACCCAACAATCTAGAAGTGTTAAGGACTAAGGTATAACCTGAGAATTTGTCTGTCAAGGTCAAGAGGCGTGGCTACACTGGCAGGTCTGGCAACACTGTTGCAATAGAAATGCGAATAATTTGGTAGGAGGGGGTGGTGACTACAGTCCCTGAGAGCGTTGCCAAGTTTCTTAGGGCATATGAGAAACGATCATCGCCACGGTTCGAAATATATGAAAACAATTCAGAAAAATAGTCCAAAAAATTAGCTTTCAATCTATGTAAAATTTTAAAAAATTCTCGAGCCATTTTTGTGTAGTGTTGATTGAAAAATTTAACATTGAAAGGATACAAAATACATATTTGAATAAATTAATTATAATTAAACCAATGGTTAAAATGATCTGAAAAAAAATCTGTAGTATTTGGACAATTGTTGTAAGTCTACCAAATTAATTTCAAGAACATCTGTCAATACGACTTTTTTCGTCCGAATATCTCAGGTTAAGCCTTCCAGCTATAGACATAGTCAGGTATCTTCACCCTTGGTTCTGTGTGGTTACAGCCAGCAAGCTGTTGCGTCAGAAGATCCCTTGCTCCGGCCACCTGATGACTCCGAGAAGACTCTGGATTCAGTCCGTGCCCACTCAGGTACGCCCAGTCCTCCCAAATATGCAACCTCTGTATCTTTTCTATATTTTTTAATTTGCTTGTTAGGGATAGGCGTGAAAAAAAAATTATATAGGCAAGACCAAATTTCCTAGCTCAAAAATTTCAAAATCTATTTTTTCCAATAGACCACTTGCAAAACTATATGTTTAAGCAAAAAGTAAACAAACTCACACACCCCAGTGTATTGTTGGTTGTTGATTATGTGTATATTTTTTCTAATACATTGGACCTTATGGGAAATTTACGATAATTCTTATCAACTGAATCAATTAAGTATTGATGTTACATAGTTTTTCTTTAAATTAAAAATAATGGCTGTCTGTACTCCGCCGCTGCCTTGCAGTCTTGCACTGCAACTGCAGGCTGCAGATATGGTAGTAGGAGCCCAAGAAGAGTGCAGGAAAGGGTTCTGGGAGCCTGGTAAACCCCAGCATGGTCGCAAGATAAAAACTCTTACTGGAAAGGTTAAATAATATCAGCCTGGCCACACCCGAAAGGGTAAAATGGTATCAAGGATATTAACTTTCTTAACTTTTTTTAAAAATAATTAATTTTCTCATTAAAATACAATGTGGTGCTCACGGTGCTTGGTGTTCCTAGGACTGTGATGTGGTGCTGACGTTCCCGCCTGGCGCGCAGGACGTCACGCTCATGTGGCTGCTAGCTCGCCTCCGCTCGGGCACGCCAGGCCTTGTGGTGCACGTAAGACATCACGCCTCCACCAACTGCTACGGCTTTTACCTAACTGCACCACATGACGTGTGAGTACTTGAGTTGTCTGAGAAAACTGATGATGTGTCCAGTAAATGGAATATGTTTTGATATGAGGTAGAGAAGAAATAGTAATGGATACATGCAACGACTAAGTTTTTCTTATTATTTTTTTATAATAACTCTATATATCTAATTAAAAAAAAAAAACATTTTCTCCTTTCAATATTGCATATTATAAATTTTTGCCACATTCATAGGCTTTAAATAATCTGGGATTTCTTATTTAATATTCCTCGATCTTATTCCAAATCAATGCAAAACAGCAACAACAATAAAAAAATTAACGACAATCTTGAAAATAGTTTCACAAATTATCAACTCTTCAACAGTAGTTGGGAAAATAATTTTAGTTTGTAGAGAAATGGATAACAGTTTCTTGTTGGAAAAGCCTCTATATATTCTCCATTTTGTGTCCTCAGGCTACTGAAGGCAGCTGAGGAGCTACATCTGCCCAAGACGGTGCGGAAGGAGTTTGGCGGTGGCTCAAAGGAGTTCCTTCTGCACGAGGCGAACTGCTTTGAAGGCATAGAGGACGAGGGCAGCTTCTTCTCGACGCAGGAGCGCGGCTGGCTGGTCCTGCACCTCCTACAGATGCTGCGAGCCCGAGGCGGGGACGAGGTTGGCGGACTGAGGCTCATCGAGGGGCAGGCCATTGGTGAGGGACATGCAGTACTGAGGGGCAAGTTTTGGGATGGGAAATTCGGGAACTTAAATAGCAAGGATGACTCACCTAATCCTCCCACTTTTGACCTCAGAGGAGGGGACTTTGACCTTGGTTAGCTGTGGGTTAATGAGATGAGACGTTTGAATTAAAAAATTGAATTTGAGAGGATTTCAACTCATCCACTAAATTTTGTACTGCTTATTGCTTTTTGAATCACCACTTAAACTAGAGGATGTAGCCAGAGTTGTATATTCTGACCCAAATCGTTGTGTGTGCAGTTCCCAAGTGCCTGGCCGCCGGAGTGATTGCTCAGGTCTTCCCCCTGCACGACACTGAGGCTCTCACCACGCTGCAGAACACCTGGGTCCGAGCCTTCTTCAAGAAGCAACCCCTCGGTAAGCACCTTCACACAAATGTCTTAGTAATAGAGTATCAACTTCAAAAATTTGTATTACAAAAATGAATAGAGAATGCAAAGTAATGTCACTCTGATTTTTTTCAAATTTTTTAGAGACCAAACAATATTTCTAAAACGTTTTGCCATGATCAGTTTAAACCCACACTCCTTTTAATCCTTTTACATAGGCGTCACTCTCCCTATACTTTCAATATTTTTTTTGAAAATAGTTCCCGGCCATTAAAAATCTGAAAAAAATCAGAGTAATGCATAACTTTGCAACTCTTATCCATTTCTGCAATAAAAAAAATTTTGAGGTTGTTACTCCATTGTAATCCTAGAGGTACATGAACCAATTACATGACACTCACAATTTAAATTTATTTTCTTCCTACTGGGTAATTTTTTTCTCTCCCTAATCCCTAACTATATATATATATATATATATATATATATATATATATATATTTTTTTTTTGCAATGCATAACAATGTTTTTTTGTTGTTGTTATTGTCACAATATTTTTTCTCTTGATCTAAAATTGTGTAATACTTGTTATCTAGTTGTAATAAATAGAAAACTGTTAACATGCAGCTAATTTGTCTGTTATTTACCAAGATATCTTTATAAATATTATTTATCTTATATGTTAAAAATTACCCTCATCCAATTAGTGCAATGAAGTATAGCAAGTTACCAGCTAAGACATTACGTCTCATCTTTCAAGTAGCACTTGTATCCTCTCCTTGTATTTTTTCTCCCCTACACTATATAAAATACATTTGTTGAAACTGAAATTAAATTTACATATGTGCAAAGTACCAGTTTAAACTTGAGAGAAATGTATTTAATTATTAAAATCACCTCTAGGATTCACATTTTTTTTTTTTTTTTAAATAAATTATATAGCTTGTTACGGTCCCTTCACTTAGCTTACCTCAAGTTCACAGTGAGAGTGGCCTTTCTGTTGTCTAAGGGTGAGGCACGCTAGTCAAGGTGTAACAAACAACTTAGTCTTCCACTAACTTATCTATAGATAAGTTCACTACCAAAATTCTCTTTATTATTTAAAGAAATCTATGTAAAATTGCAGGTAGTTGGAGTTGTTTTATTTTAATAAAAGATCTAATTGTCATAAAAAATATTGATTGTATTTATTAAATGTTGAGGACGATACACTTTTGTCTATAAGGCAGTATGCATACTTTGATGCAAGGGGAAAAAAAATAATAATACTGTAGCACGGAGATCATACACAAATGTAAACAAATAAACAGCTGAGCCTAATGATGGCGATTTACCTGTAGACAGCCCAGGTTACACCAACATCACTAGTTAAAAGTTTACTAGGTCACCAAAATTCTCTTCACTAGCCAGCAAAACTTTCACACAAGGGGACACGATTAAAGAGGGCGAATCAGCGGACGCTCTCGCCGCGACCGCCGCTCCCAATCAACTGACTTACCGTTTGCTGGCTAGCCCATTGTTTGGTGACCCCCACCTGCATATTTATGACGTAATATGAGGGGGGAAATACGTCACGTGACCATATTTTTAGGATTTTTGTGGCAGTGCTGCCAATTAGTAAATTAAATTTACTAAGATTATGGTATTAAATTTACATAGTATTTACTTCTGTAATTATGTCAAGAATAGCCAATTATAATTAGTACATTATTGTATTACTGTATGATTAGTATGAACAAAAACAAATCATGATTAAGCATTGATTTGCATGATAGACTATATTTATTATGCCAGCATGGTCGGCACATGAGACCCGTAGATTATAACAGACTTTGCGTTTTACGAGTATCGTAGACCCTTTTAAAAACATAATAATTATTTTCTGCAACATCCTAGCAGTATTTACATTACCTAAATTGGCACTTTACAGCATTAAATTGGATATAAAACTTATATTACATTTGTTACTGGACGGGGTTTACAAAGGTAGACAAAAGGAATCTATTTAGATTATGTTTAAGGCAAATTTTGATGAGAATATAGTTTTAAAAGATGTTGTGACCGGTTATTTGGGTAGCTTAATTAATATTTAATACTTAATGATAAGGTTTGTAAGTAAAAAATATGACAAGTACTTACTATTAGCTTTTTGCTTCAAAACTTTTCCGTTGTTGCCTGAGGGGAACACGGCCATATGTTTATTTTTATTTTGGTTGCGCTTTTGTATTGTTGTTTGTGCGCGCTTTTTTTCAAATACAGTACGCTTTGCCGTGCCGTCCAGTAAGTTGGTTTAATTGTTTTAAGATATAATATGCACCGTTATATTAACCCCCCTTTTAATAATTGCAAGGTTTACACTTGTGATTTTAAAACAAAAGGTTTAGCAAAATGGGTTTAGCTTCTATTCCCAGATTAAACATAAGAAAATTAATAAATTATTAACTTGCATATTATGAAAGATAAAAGAAAATTGAAACATAATTAAAGTTGGTTGCAAAAAATTTAGCACAGTAGAAGTAGGTAAAATTAAAACATATAAATACGTGAACAGCTTGTATTCACGCTCTTCGGGGTCTTTTTCTGGGGTCTGAAGAGTAGGGGGTTGAGTAGGCATGGTTTCCATGCCTTGTCTTGAATTTTATACTCCTTGAGCTCTCCCTCCTCGATGGGATAAGAGAGAATGTGGGATCGAGCGGGGGGCTCTGGGACCACGTCTGGCTTCCACACGCTCGCCCAACAATATTATGCTTGGGGGTAAAGGAATCTCTGAGTGGGGGGCACTGGGACAATGTCTGGCCCCACTTCACTCGATTTCTGAGGGGTTCTTCAACAAAATCACTCTGTTGTTGTTGCTGCGTTGAGATTGGATACACACAAGCGGGCCTTGGTTTGGCAGTTCCCTGGTTTGCGTTGCTAGGTACATTGGTGCGTCTCCATGCCATGTCACCGACCTGGAAAGGGGAGGGATGTTTATCCTCTCTGTATACCCTTGCTTGGCATTCTCGAGTCGCACGGCAACGTGCTTGAGCGGTGGCAATAATGTTTTGTATCTTATTAGCCAACGAGGCAGCGAATTTATCAGCTTCTTCCTCCGCACTGACTTGTGGCGAGGGTGGATCTGGCGGTTGTTCAGTTGCTGCCTTCGACGGAGATTGTAATTCCCGTTCAAAGGTACGGAGGGCAGGAGTTTGATTGGTAGTTTCATTTAGAGAGTTGTGAAGAGCGTAACAGAGGGCAGGCGGGGGTTTATTTGAATGCATGTGGCGAGTGGTCTCAGGTAGGAGGTGGTACCCTTCCCTCTCAAGGAGGGTGATATGCTCCTGAGCTTCTGAGAGATGTTTTTGCATTTCCAGTAACGCTGCTCCTTGTTGTTTTGCGGTTCTATTGCGCCGGTGCCTCCTTTTCAGAGTCTTCGATCTTGGTTTTCGACGATCTCGAGATGGGCCGTACTCACTTCTTGAGCGAAATCTACTCGATTCTGCTTGGGCTTGTGGGTGATGGGTCTCGGCGGGAGCTGGGGCAGGTGATTCCATGACGGGTGGTCTGTTCGTCATGAGTTGGAGGTTTTCAGCCGGGGTGGCTGCTGTCTCTGCTAACTTCACTCTCCGGCGCTTGATAAAATCGCGGCCAAGTATAATTTCTTTCAAACTGGAACTCTGCATGTAGAACTTATGTCTGAATTTGCCACCAGGGAATGCGATTTTGATCTTTGTTGTTCTGTCTAGTGGGATTGCTCCTCCGACGAATCCCAGGGTGCTGATACTGTCCTTAATTTGTATGCCCAGATCCCTAGCACGCTTACATAAGGATGGTCCCAGAATACTGACATTTGACCCTGTATCTAGCATGGCTAGACACTCTACACCGAGGATTTTAACGCGGAGAAGGGGTTCGTCCAAGTTCGATATGTTGGGTGGAGATCGGTGTTTAGGAGAGGGTGCAGGGGTTGTAGTTCCAGAGGATGGGGTGGTGGTGGTACCAGGAATGAAGGCTGCATTGGTATTGGACAATGCTAGTTTGGCTAAGCGTCTTTCTTTCTTCCTTTGTTTTTTTAAGAATTTTAGCATTCTTTTCCTTCTCCTACGCCTACGTGACTCACTACGCGCTTCCCTCTCGCATTGCAGAGTTACATGCGAGAGGGGCTCTCCACGTTTTTTGGAGCTGTTGGAGGTTGGTGACCGACTGCGAACTGCGGGATCTCGAGGTGTTCTTTGAGGACAGGAACGAGCGTAGTGATTGCCTCTACACGTGAAGCAAACGACAGTCACTGAGTTGTTATTTGGTCGCCTCGTATCGTCCCCAGCAAAGGACACGTGTCTCTCACTTGAGTTGTTGCTGGCGGGTCGCTGTTGGGGGCTGTGATGAGGGTTGGTAGTGGCAGCGCTAGGTGGTGTTGTGGGTCGTGCATGCTGAACTTGGTCGCGACCCTCCAGCTGCCTCCTCGTGGCATGTGGGTCTTGCACACCTAGGGTAGCTTGCGATGTCACCCTGTGTGTATCATACCTTGATGGAGGGGGGGTTGGGGTTCTCGGTGTGTCAGTTCTAGTATTGTGACCACTGTACGCTAATGACGGCTCAATGCAATATTTAGCGTCAGGTGGCAACTTGTACTTTCTTTCCTGCATGATTCTGTATTGTATATTATATGCTTCCCTCGCTAGCTCATACAAATTATTGAATGTTCTACCGCCCCCGATGACGTAATCGCGATACTTAGGGTACATTTGGTTAAGTACTCGCTGCACTTTATCTGCATCGGATACTTGAACATTTAGCCGGCGATAGAAACCAGCAATGACTGCGATGTATGAGGTGAGGGCTTCGTCGGGATGTTGGGTTCGAGCCTCGAGCTCCTTCCACAGAAGCTCGGGGTAGTTCGGGGCACCAAACTCACGCATGAGGGCGCCCACGAAACAATCCCAATTGTCGAAAACTCCATGCTGCTCGCACTCAAACTCCCACCACAGATGAGCTTCTCCCACTAGAGCAGAGGACATGGCGTGACTCATCATAGCTTGAGGGGTGAGTGAGAATGAGCGTGCATATCTTTCGAATGCAATTATGAAATCCGAGGGGGTGAGTTTATCCCTTCTGCCACTGAAGGTGGGCAAGGGTAGACGAAGTGATGGTATTTGTTGCCCCGGTTGCCATGGGCGGGGACCTGGTACCATATTTGGATACAAGATTTGGTTCATATGCATTTGTGGTTGTACAAGTGCTGGGAAGTTAGGTTGATATGCTACCCCATGTTGAGGTTGGTCAGTGTATTGGTAGAATGCTGGGGGCATGACAGGAGCGACTGGCTGGCCTGCCATGTACCCTAATTGATTATAGTTAGGTTGAGGTGCTCGCGGCTGCGCAAAGACAGGGATGTCAGGACGGGCAGGCCCAGTTATGGGAACTGGTGGGACCGGACCCAGGGCCTGAGGGTCTGCTGCTCTGCCTGGAGCTTGTGGAATAAACTGATTATCTTGTTGGTGAAAATTGGCAGCAACAGGGGTTCTTTGAGGTCGTAAAATATTAGGATTGTTTGGTTCTGGGTGGGTAATTTGTGGAAACGGAATTTGTGGATGAGGGTTGGACGGTAAGGGTTGAGGCATAGGATGATAATATTCGCCCTGGTACATTGTATTGTGGTTAGCCGCGCCTCCTTGGGCTGGCACGTGACTCACAATTTGTTGCGGATTTTGTTGAATAAAATCTAATAGCTGAGGATGAGGTTGCTGTTGTTGATAGATAGGTTTATATTGTTGATAGGTGGGTTGATATTGTTGATAAGGGGGTTGGTATTGTTGTACCATCCCGGGGTTGACAACCTGATTGTAATGTTGATCCAAATGTGGGCGTGGCTGTAGTACTTGTTCACCATCTGCACCTTGATGATTCGGTTCATTATTATAAACTACTTGCTGCTGTGTTGACGTCACCCCCACATTCCTATTGTCCACCTCCGGTTGTTGCGACCCCCCAGTTGGAGCTCGTGAGGGTGCAGGTATGTTATACTGCTTCCTTATCGCACCTGTATTAGGTCGAACTGGTACTGGGGGTGGCATTTGGCTCTCACGCGCGCTAGTTGGCACGGATGGCTGCATACGGTGATGGTAACGTCGCAGGGGTGGTATGGTTTGCTGGAAATTAGGTTGGGTATCAAGGTGTTGAGGGTTAGGCTCGTTGTTTGAGAATGAGTTACTGTTGTCCATGATTTCAGGATTAAGTTGATTATTATTTAGGTTATTTTGTCCTAAATACGTTGGTGTGAACATTGTTGCTGTATGTAATTGGTGTTGCAAATTACTCACCGGTGTTGACTGCCTCCCTGCGGTTTGGTTTGAAGCCAGTGGGGGTAGGTTGAGGGTGTTTTGTACCATGTTGGGCCGCCCTTGCTCCGGACCCCGAGTCAAAGCAGGGCGAGCGCCAATAGGATTGTATTGTCTATAATTTAAATTATAGTCTATTTCTTCTGTTGCAGTTTCATTTTCATTAAATTCACGTCGAGAATTAATTCTATTTTCCATGCCATTAATTGCATCTCTCAGGCGTTGCATATCAGATGCATTTGACATTGTGGGTAGTGCAGCTGCTTCGTCTTGTAGAGTAAGGAGAGCAGAAGCGGCTGCCAGGCGATCTGTCTCGTTGTGACGATATTCCGCGGACATTTCTGGTTGCCCGAAGTGTATATTGTTGTCCTGCGTGTTGTTCGGACGATCTACTACTGCAGCTTGGTGTCGCTCAACAGGCCCTCCTGCTGCTGGATTGCCATAGAGCTCAGCAATTACACCTGGTCTGGTTAAGTAATCGCTGACTGCCACCCCTTGGGGTAACACACGGAACATGGTCTCGCCCCCATCTGTCTGTGGTTGCGAAGAATGCCCGCGCTCCACCGAGACTGACTGACTCCCCTCGCGCGGCTCACCCCCACGTGAACCCGCGCCATGGCTCCCGGAGCCGTGATACGCCCTGAGCGGCGCCTGAGAGGATTGCTCGGCGAAACTTCTTGGAGCTCGGCCCTCGCGGCTTTGCTCCCTGGAGGCCTCGTCCTCTGACGGAGGGTCGGAGGCCCCACTCCTTGCTGCCATAGCTGTATGACTTGCTAATTATCTTTCGTCAACTCTAGGTCAATAATAAGTGACAAAAATATATGCCGGTATAATATCTCCCGATAATTTGTGCCCTTATATCGAAAGAAAATTAACCAAAGAAATTGCTTACATAAGTTTGTGTATGATCAAATTTAATTTTGTTAAGAGATTATGAGAGTTTCGGATTTTACGTCGTATAATTATTTTACGTATAATTATAAACGACGCTGGCGCGGGTGGGCGTGCCAAAAGTGCATGCACTTGGAGGACACCCAATTATCCCGGAATACAGGCCCACACGGTTTGTTACGGTCCCTTCACTTAGCTTACCTCAAGTTCACAGTGAGAGTGGCCTTTCTGTTGTCTAAGGGTGAGGCACGCTAGTCAAGGTGTAACAAACAACTTAGTCTTCCACTAACTTATCTATAGATAAGTTCACTACCAAAATTCTCTTTATTATTTAAAGAAATCTATGTAAAATTGCAGGTAGTTGGAGTTGTTTTATTTTAATAAAAGATCTAATTGTCATAAAAAATATTGATTGTATTTATTAAATGTTGAGGACGATACACTTTTGTCTATAAGGCAGTATGCATACTTTGATGCAAGGGGAAAAAAAATAATAATACTGTAGCACGGAGATCATACACAAATGTAAACAAATAAACAGCTGAGCCTAATGATGGCGATTTACCTGTAGACAGCCCAGGTTACACCAACATCACTAGTTAAAAGTTTACTAGGTCACCAAAATTCTCTTCACTAGCCAGCAAAACTTTCACACAAGGGGACACGATTAAAGAGGGCGAATCAGCGGACGCTCTCGCCGCGACCGCCGCTCCCAATCAACTGACTTACCGTTTGCTGGCTAGCCCATTGTTTGGTGACCCCCACCTGCATATTTATGACGTAATATGAGGGGGGAAATACGTCACGTGACCATATTTTTAGGATTTTTGTGGCAGTGCTGCCAATTAGTAAATTAAATTTACTAAGATTATGGTATTAAATTTACATAGTATTTACTTCTGTAATTATGTCAAGAATAGCCAATTATAATTAGTACATTATTGTATTACTGTATGATTAGTATGAACAAAAACAAATCATGATTAAGCATTGATTTGCATGATAGACTATATTTATTATGCCAGCATGGTCGGCACATGAGACCCGTAGATTATAACAGACTTTGCGTTTTACGAGTATCGTAGACCCTTTTAAAAACATAATAATTATTTTCTGCAACATCCTAGCAGTATTTACATTAGCTAAATTGGCACTTTACAGCATTAAATTGGATATAAAACTTATATTACATTTGTTACTGGACGGGGTTTACAAAGGTAGACAAAAGGAATCTATTTAGATTATGTTTAAGGCAAATTATGATGAGAATATAGTTTTAAAAGATGTTGTGACCGGTTATTTGGGTAGCTTAATTAATATTTAATACTTAATGATAAGGTTTGTAAGTAAAAAATATGACAAGTACTTACTATTAGCTTTTTGCTTCAAAACTTTTCCGTTGTTGCCTGAGGGGAACACGGCCATATGTTTATTTCTATTTTGGTTGCGCTTTTGTATTGTTGTTTGTGCGCGCTTTTTTTCAAATACAGTACGCTTTGCCGTGCCGTCCAGTAAGTTGGTTTAATTGTTTTAAGATATAATATGCACCGTTATAAGCTTTATCATTTAAAAGAGTAATATTGTTTAAATTTCAATAGAATGTACAGTATATATTAAAATAGTAAATTTCTATGTCATCCTAATTAAACTAAATAACTGCTGGGCAGATGCAAATGTTAGTCCATAGTCCAATATACATACATATATATATATATATATATTTTTTAGCTGTAGGAAGTTTTGAATTTTTTTAATCATTGCTATCATGGTATGGAGGTGGAGGTGGGGGGGGGGGGGATTGTATCTGATTCTTAAAAAAATCTTTATATACCAATCTTCATAAAATCAATTGCGAAAAATAAACTGTTTTTAGTCATTTGTGCTATCCTAAACTTAAGCTTCTTTTCAATCATCATGCATATTATTTTCATATTAAAAATAACATAAACTATTTCTGATTATTAATATTCTAAATATAGGGAACTTGGGCTTGTATGTACACTCGTCACCTCGGAAAATTTCCCTTTGCATTGCAGCCTTTTTAATCACCACGCCTCGTAAGAATAACACAGGGCATGGTGATTAACAAGGCTGTAAGTGAGAAATTTTCCAAGGCGACGAGTGTACACTATATCAGTCCCTCAGAATTGGAGTATTATAATAACAGTTTTAGAATAAGGTACACTTGCAACCTTTTTAGATAAGGTATATAGTAATTAAATCCGCATAATTTTTTTTACAGTAAATTAAATTTTAATTTTGAGACATTAAACATTTTTAACATTAAACATTGTTGCCATATCTAACAAGGTTGAAAACTTGCATGTGTGTACCCCCAACATGTCCTCCGTGGTTTGTGTTTGTGCCTGGTTCTTTGTCATGTCATGGTTGTGTTGTGTCGGACTGCAATCTTCATTCTCCTTGTTGTCTCTCTTCTCTCGTAGATCAGGTCTCTGAGTACTTTGGCGTCAAGATCGCAATGTACTTTGCGTGGCTCGGACACTATACCACTGCTCTCATAGTGCCTGCTGTGGTGGGATTTATTTTTTGGGTAAGACAAAAATTATACTAATTACCATACACTTTTTTGTTTCAATATATAAATGCTTGTTTTTTTTTCTTCTGAAAGTAGTATTTTATTTTATATTCTTTTGCTTATATGATGTTGATGTTTTTAACCCAAAATAATTTATATTTGTTTGATATATTTTATATATGCATTTAAATATATACACAAATATTAACCTACAAAAAAATTCAATGCAGTGATGTGGCTATTACGCTTTTAGCTTAGAGGATTAATTCAGCTTGTCTCAAAAAGTGCATGGAAACAAGTTGAAAATGCTGATCTTTTTATAATTTAAATATTTTTTTCTCCCATTGACTGGAATTGTTTATAGATCATTGCAAATTTAAAAAGGTTTTGGATGTATCTTTAAAAATATAACTCTCTTTATATTATATTTTATATTTGATTCATCCTAACTTCTGTAACTTAATTGACAAGTGTTCTAACAATTATTCTAGCATTCTGCAACAGTAAAATGTCAAACAAAACATACCTTCTCTACATCACTTCTAGTCTCATTGCACCAACATATTGCTCAAGCTTATCCTTTTTATACTACAGGCCTAAACTGCATTTTTTTTTAACCCTTTCTACTCGCATATTATATATTCTTCATTAAGAATTGCTATCAGATTGTCTGGGTTCAAATAATTAACAAATGCATGATGTCACCTAAGAATTAAAGGCATGATTGATTTATAACTCAGTTTACTGCTGCTTTTATAACATAATTATATAATAAATTGAAATATAAAATTAATACAGGTAAAGTATGTTACTGTGTCCCATGATTTAATGCATGTTATATTTTTTATATCAATTCAGCTGAAACAAACTTTTTCTCCCCTCAACATTTAAACCAAAATTTAAAGTCTTAACTTTTTAATTTTTTTTTCTTTGAAATCTATTTAACCGCAGATTCAGGTTAACAATTGCTTCCTGCCCAGTTCACCCCCTCCCCTAGTGACATCTGCTCCCTCTTGTCCAGGTATTCTTCTGTGGTCGAGACCAGGCACGCGAGGACATTGGCTTTGTCATCTTCTCGCTGTTCAACGTCATCTGGGGTACCGTGTACCTCGAGGCATGGAAGCGCTACAGTGCAGAGCTTGCCTACCGCTGGGGCACACTCGACCAGAGAGATGAGCTGCTGGTTGAGCCTCGACCTCTATTTACGGTGAGTCTCAACTCCGTGGATATGTTCATCCTATTTCATTATTAAAGTAATTTTTCTGCTGCTGAATACACTACAACTAGCTTCAATATTGAAACAAGCATTTAAAATATAGATAAAAAAATATATATAAATTATCTGCATTTGCTTCTTAATCAAATAATATCTGTGAGCCATCACAAAATGCTTATAGAATAATTATATGGATAAAAATAATAATTTTTAATGTTGTTATTTTAACAGTCTTCACTCGTTAGCTAGAGATCTTTACCCAACAGTTGCAACTCACATTCTAGACCATTAAAAAAAATAAATACGTAAATTCACACTTTTTGATACCGATTTCTATAAGTAAAATGTGGTAATATAATTATGAAAATCGTTGGTCTCATATTTTGACCTGATTGATTTCAGGGCACGTTGGAGAAGAGTCGTGTGACTGGTCGCCTGGAGCCAACGTACCCTGCGTGGAAGAGGAATGTGTTCCGTTACCTCGTCAGCGTTCCCGTCATCGGACTGTGTCTGGCCGTGGTGTTCATCGTCATGTTCCTCATTCTTGAGCTACAGGTAAGTTTAGATTGCAGGTTACAATTAATGGATCAGGTGATAGTGTCTCTTAAATTCTATTTCAATCACTCATCCGTGATTATTAAATATTATTGTTTCTTTAAATTAAATTATAACAAAATGAAATATTTAATTTAAAAAAAAAATAGCCCTTTCAGTTAATGGAGACAAATTCTATTGAGCTGAGGTGACTAAATAATGTTTCCCAACCTCTTCATTGGGGGGTGGTTAGGTGAAATTTTGACCTTTCATTAAAAACCTCAGCATCATAAAAATTATATTTTACTCTCCTTTATTATCAAACTAAGAAAACAGAGTATGCTATTTTTATGTAGTTAGTTGGTTATCAATGGCGGAACATTGTTCACAGTGCTCTCTGATGGGGCTCCTAATACCCAGTCTATACACTATACAGTTAATACTGTTTCTAAGTAGGGCATGTATGTTGTTTGCACAACATTCCGTGGTCTTAATCACCCCAGCGGAGTATTGACATCAGCCATAAGCTGCCTACCTCCTTTCATCTAGTAGCCAGTCACAACCATTTCAAGTCATGAAAAGTCTGCCGTATTTGGGATTTGAACCGGGGACCTCTCGGATGAAAGCCAAGTGTACTAGCCACTACACCAAAGAGCTGGTTATTTTTATGTAAAACATTATATAATTATGTGACCTATTGTAGAGTACGTGAAATACCTCTCATGCACTGTTGTTTTAGGAATGGTGGGATGGAAAGATTGAGTCTCGAGGTTACCCCTTCTGGCTGAGCTACCTGCCAAAGATCCTGCTTGCCGTGGTGATCACATTAATGGACGAGGCGTACCACAAGGTGGCGCTGTGGCTCAACGATCGTGGTGAGTGATCACGGAACTACGCCCTCCCTCAAATTAAAGTTAGCACACAAAGCTCTCATACATCTCAATATGCCCTGACCAAATCTCCTTCTTGTTACAGAAAATTATAGGCTTGAAGAAAAATATCAAAATCATCTAGTTAATAAGCTTGTTCTGGTCAGTAATACAGGTTATATTAAAACAATTAAGTATTTCATTTAATTGTGTGTTAAATGCTTTTTTTATTATTTTTCTTTGTTATAAATTTATTGATTGATTTGATTGATTGAGAGGAGATATGCTCGTGGCCCAATTTTTTTTTTTTCTTTTTTTTTTTTGAGCTTGGTTCTCACTTAAACATTGTTTATATTATAATGCATTTTGTGATGCTCGGAAAATTGTTTACTGTTGTGCTGCAGTGATGAGGTTTAAGAAGAAAAATATTTGTTTATCGTAGAAGAGTAAATATATGTCAACTTTCCCATTATTTAATCATTTAAGAATTCTGATCCATTATCCCCCATGTATTTTAATTGATAATTAAATAAAATATAAATAATATAATCACTAAAAATAATAACATGTAACAAAATCTGACAGCATGTTTTTATTAACTCAAATTATATATTTATGTAGAATGATTGGCATTTAATGAATGAGCCATCCTTTACTTTTACTTGTTACTTATATATTTTATTAATTGCAAATTATTGAAATGCTTCTAATTATATTAACAAAAAACTACAAATATTTGATCTCTGTCATTTGAAAGGGTCCGGTAGAGAGTTTTCCATGTGGTGAGTGGATTTAAAAAACAGTTTGCTAGTAATTAAAATGTGTGTAAGCTATAACTGAGTCAATGTGCATACTGTAATGCATATATATAATATATATATATATATATATATGTTATACCTTTCATGTGACAAAGATTGATATTGCTTGAATAATACACAAATATGATCACAATTTTTATAATACTGTATACAGAATATATACAATATAATATTTCTAATTATTTGCCTAAGAATGTTAATTAATTTATTTGAAATAATTATAATATTATATTATGCCTTTTATAAAAGATTATTATTGTTTACATGCAAGCATTTTATGTTTACTAATCACATTAACAAATAGGAACAAAGTACATATTGATTTTGAACCTTTTATTTATATATAAATTATTTTTCTTTCAATATTTAGGATGGCTCATTCATACTGCTTAGAAAAAATTGCTAACAATTCATGAAAAACCATCTGTATTAAATTGATTTCTTTCTCAGAGTTTTTATTTATTTATTTTATTTCATAAATATCAAAATTCAACATATGGAAATAAATTTGTGCATATAGACCCCCCTTAGATTTTTCTTAAAATCATCTTTACTCATCACTAACATTATCTAACACATTGGCTGTACAATTAATATCCTATTTGTCTAAGTCCTTTTTTGCTTTTTGTCCTTTTTTTTAACCAGAAAACTACAGGCTTGACACCAAGTATGAAAACCATCTAATCGTCAAAGTAGCATTGGTTTGTATTTTACAAACTCTCTTCTGATGATGTCACAAAAATTGCTTGTAGAGGCTGATGATGATGCTGCTGCTTATGAAGCATGTGCACGAGGCTGTCTTGATTCTAATTTTTATTTTTTAAACCAAATTTAAATATTATGCTCTTTTATTATTTATTCTCTAGGTGTGTCTTCTTTGTCATGTTTAACCCTTTTTATTATCTCTCATTAATTTCTATTTTAGAATAGATAAATGTATTCAATGTAAAAATTCATTTAAAATATTTTAATATATTTTAATTTAAGATTTAGTTTAGGCTTTAGATTTATATAAAAAAAAAATTATCTATTTTTTTAACTTAAACTTGTTGTAACTTAATTTTTAAAGAATGTTTGAATCTCGAAGCTATGTCGGATCATTAAATAGTTTTTTATTAATGTAGAGCAAGCTTATTTCTATAATATACTGTATATATGCTGTACTCTTATACTATATTAATGGTATTCTGTAGTCATTGTATTAATTGTAAACCAAAGAACAGAATGAATATTTTAAGAGAAATTTGAGCAAGTTCACTGATATTTTTTTTCCTTAAATTAAGTTTAATTTCCTGCAGCTAATATATATATATTACAGGTTATAGAATGGCTTTTTTGCACTATTGCTGAATAAACCACCAGTTTTTTCTTTATAGTGTGTTTCTGCTCATTTCTCTACTGTGCATTTTTATGTTAAATAGATTTTAGATAGATAGCAGATATATACTATAAATAATTAGGAATATTTTTGTTTTTTTATAGCTTATAGTATTATTGTGCTTTTTTTTTTTGCATTTAAGTAAATATTTTTTATGGTGTACTGTATTTTATTCTGAAATGAATTGTTTCAGTTCCAATTCGTGAATTCGTTTCTATCTCTCTTCTACATTGCCTTTTATCTTCAAGACCAAGAAAAACTGAAGGAGGTATGTACTGAAGGGATGGGAGGAGAGATTGGGAAATTGGCCTTATTTAAAATAATAATAATAATAATAATAATAATAAAAAATGTATGGAGTAAAAAAAAAAAAAATCCCGATCAGCAGCTGAAGTTCACATTTATTCTTTGTTAATATTTTTCTTATTATATTATTAGGATTAGGATGTGAATAACTACATTTAAAATTTATATTTTTTACTGAAAAGTAGATTTAAATATGAAATACTGTATGTAGAATGAATCTCTAATACCCATATGGTGTAATTTTTTTTGCATCGTATTACAAAGTTATTTTTATAAGAATATATTCAATAAAAATATATTCTTTTGCTTTTTTTTATAGCATCACATTAATTATACAAATATCTACATGCATGATCATTCCAGTATTTCTACATCATGACCTTATATAATTCTACGAAATTATAGTTTTGAGAAGCTATTCCCATCATTTAACAGGTTAAATGTGATGACATATTCATTATTTCAAATGTTCTCTCTTCTCCTTCAATGGGTCCTCCTTATGTGACATTTCCTCGTTATGTGTTGCAGCAACTGGCGGCACTGCTGATCGCTCGCCAAGTGATTGGAAACATCAAGGAGTCTGCGCTGCCGTACCTGCTGGAGCAGCTGAGGCTTGCAAAGATGAGCTTCGACATGTTTGGAGCCCTCAGTCCGTCCGAGGAAGCTAAGAAGGATTTGGGAGATCCACCACCAGAGGTCACTGGTGATGCAAATGAGGAGGACGGAGGAGAAAAGAAACAAGTGAATAATCGAAATGTGAGCCAGGCGGAACTAGAGACTGCACTATATAAGGTGAGAAATATTTTAATTTTTTAACAAAATGGACGATCTGCATGATTTTTTTTATTGCAGAATGAATTAAAGACATCAAATTATATTATCCTGAATTTTTTCAGATTTTTTAGATGCCAGGAAAAATTACTAAAAAGTTTTGCAGAGGTCAGGCTAGAACCCATGGTCCTATCTTTTTATTAAAGAATTTACGCTACCTTTTGTTCTTTCAATATTTTTAAAAATAGTTCACGGGCTCCAAAATATCTTTAAAAAATCAGAGCATTAAAACTTTGCACCATTTCTGCAGTAAAAAAAATTGTGTGCCAGGTTCTTGATCATAATAGTGCAAGTGCTTGGTAGATATATTAAATACAAAAACTATTTGTGTTAAAAAAAAAAAAAAAATACAAAATGGTTCCAGAATTTAAGGGGAAGTTAATTGTGATTGCTAATTTAATTTAAGTTACTGTACCTGACTTGGGATATAGATATGGAAGACAAATGCAATAGTAATGATCATCCTCATCATCTTTGAGGGGGATTCAAAAAGACTTATCCGCGAGACTTGGCCGGCGGATAACTTGTCCACGTTCTAGTCTGGATAGCCTAAATACTTAGCCGCGCGGACAAGTATAAGGCTGGACAAGGGTTTGGATATGTCAGTCTGGACAAAAGTCATTTGGCCAAGCCTGTTGGCTAAAGTCCCGCGGACAACTAACCGCGCGGCTAAGTCTCGTGGACAAATCTCCCACCTGGATAAGGTTTTTAATTACGCCGCCATCTTGGATTACGTGTTAAATACGGTGATAATTAGACCGCCATATATCGTGATTTTATATTATATTACGTAAACATTGTGTTTAAAATTAATGTCATTTCAATCTTATTATTATTGGGGTGACATGGTTTAAAATTTTTGGCGCTTTTAACATTTTTTGTTATATTTCTCTAATTTCCCGTTCTGTGCGAGGCGCTGGTGGCATAATAATAAATTCATCGAGCCTCGCTGAATAACCCACGTTTTTTTTCAATAAATTTATACCTTATACCCAATATTTGGATTAAATAATGGGTTTTTATTATCATATGATAATACTCTATTACAATTAATGACGGTACGTGAAATATCCATTAGAAAATTGCTTATTTTGACGACATTTGAGGGCTTGATTTCAACCTCCTTGATTTTAGTTCATTTTCTGTTTGCCTCATTTACTTATTTTTAACATACAGGAGTTCATACTCCTTAATTAAATGCTTCCAGACTAATTATTAACTTAAAAAGAGCTTTATTTTTAATAACTGTTCGTGTTTAAATATGTTAATAAAAGTATCAAAAATTCGCAGATGAAGTATCAGAAAATTACAGATGAATGGTATCATATCATAGAGCTATCATAACTCGTCAAATTAAGCAATTTAACGTTAGATATTTCACTTACCTTTATAAAATGTCATAGAGTAGTGTATTCTTGGGCTGGCCTTAGCAATTATAGACAAAAATATCAGGTATTAATCGTCTAATTATTGAAAAATGAGCATAACAAAATGTGTGCCAACAAAGAGGGCGAGGCTTGCTGATGATCATGATGATGTAGAAAAGGGGGAGCGGGGGGAGGTAAACATTGAATATAAGCGCTAAATGTTTAAAACTAATTTTCCTATGTCTTATGCAAACTATACAAATTGATATTTAATCAAATTTGAACACAGTTGTTTAAAAAATTAGCAATGAATCATCATATATGTAGATCCAATTACCTCCATATTTAACACGTAATCCAAGATGGCGGCGTAATTAAAAACCTTATCCAGGTGGGAGATTTGTCCACGAGACATAGCCGCGCGGTTAGTTGTCCGCGGGACTTTAGCCAACAGGCTTGGCCAAATGACTTTTGTCCAGACCGACGTATCCAAACCCTTGTCCAGCCTTATACTTGTCCGCGCGGCGAAGTATATAGGTTATCCAGACTAGAACGTGGACAAGTTATCCGCCGGCCAAGTATCGCGGATAAGTCTTTTTGAATCCCCCTCTTTATGTCTATATCCCTATCTCTATCCCTTAATGGTTTATTTTTATAAAAAAATTGTGTAATGTATAGCAAAGTTATTGTATCTTTATTCTCTGCAAAATAATGTAATTCTGCATGTACATGATTATATTTTTTAAATTAATTATTAATATTCTGTGTTTACAGTATGATGGAACTTTCGAAGACCATTTAGAAATGTTCATTCAATTTGGTTACGTGGTATTATTTTCATCTGCATTTCCAATGGCTGGCTTATGTGCATTGCTCAATAACCTGATCGAAATACGAAGTGATGCCTTTAAATTATGTTTTATCTTCCAACGACCTTTTGGTCAAAGAGTACCAAATATTGGCACATGGCAGGTAATTTCACAATTACACAATTCTTAACACACAGATATCAATATTAACAAAACTTTGTTCAGGATGCCATGGAAGTGATGGGTCTGATCGCAGTTCTGGTGAACTGTGCTTTGATTGGCCTCTCGGGACAAGTTCATCGAATGTTCCCGGAGATGTCAACGACCCAGACCATCTTACTTATTGTTATTCTTGAGGTGAGGAGGGGATTTTATAATATAATTACATTTTTTTAACATGACACAATTCTCACTTTTGACACTCTGTCGCAGCATATCATGCTGATCTTGCGCTTCGTCATCTCGTACGCCATCCCGGACCTGCCATCCTGGGTGGCCACGGAGATGGCCAAGGTAGAGTTCTCCAGACGCGAGGCCTTCAGACGGATGTCCTCGACGGCCCACTCACCTTCAGTTCCCGACCAGAGCACTGCAGAGGCGGACGCAGCACTCGTCATCGGCAGGTCAGTAAAGTGTAGACACTCACATTCCTGTCAGCATTAACTAATCAAAGAGAGTCGTCCCTCATCTGGAATAATTTAATAAGCTATCTGCCTACCATGATCTTGTTGCAATAATGACCTACCTGCTATTTCAGGTGAGGACAACAATAAACTTTATGTTATACCTTGTATAATTACAGCTCATAATTGCACTTACCTGAAATAACTGATACATTTTATTGCAACGAAATTGTGGTAGGCTCATTATTCCGTACGAGGGACGTTTGTTTCTTTATAGCACTAAATTAGGATCTTCTTTGATCATGTTAATGTTAATAAAATTTCACTTTTCACTCACTTCATGGGCATGAATTCACACAAAATGCTGATATGCACTGTCATAGCATTAGCTTATATTTTTGCTAATCTTTAAGTATTGCTCTAAAGAAGTAGAATTTTGTACTTTATTTTAAAAATTTTCCACACTATAATTTTCCTTCACATTTTGTAAATTGTTATAATTTTATCAAGCAAATAAATTAACGTTTTTTTTTTTTTTAATATTACAACAAGTGACTTTAAATAAAAACATCCCAGTAAACACAGGGTGTCAAAAATGTGTTGGGCCGGTACTTTCGATTGTTGCAGAGAAATGGCCCAATAGTCAAGGCACTGGACCAATACTAGACCGACAGAGTTGTGTTTACTGGGATGCACTTTTTTCATGGTGTATATAGACAGCTTTTTTCTCTTGCCTGCTACATAAGTGTCTTCAGTTGGCCTCACAGTGCTGAGTGTCAACGCTGTGGTTGCAGGTTCGTGGTGACCGCGGCTGCCAGCGAAGACTCCGAGGGAGGGGCTACTGAGGAGGGGCGGAGTAGCAGTCCGGCGCGTCTCCCACCCTCCACCCCCACCCCCGAGAAGACTCCCGTCACCCCCACTCCCGAGTCAGAAGAGGTGTGTCGCACACCTGAGTCTAGCGAGTCAGAGCATGAGAAGTCACCTAAGGGTGCACTCAAGAAATCCAGTGAGTGGTTCCCAGATGTTACTGTCGAAGGTGTGAGGAAAAAAAGGGATGTTGCATTTGCTCCTTTAAGTCCTCATATTCTAAATCATCATTTAACAATTGGTCCTCATGGAGGAATAGATTGGGTTAGACGTTTGGGATTAGAAACTCAAGCTGCGAGAAAGGCTGTTAATGGAAGTCAGTTGGAGATTGGATCTTTACCAGATGCTCGTTGTACTGAGACTCCAGAAGAGGCTGCCATTCGTCATAGCACAGACTGCATTGTGGCAGCTAAGGATCTAGCTGCCTTATCTGATTCTGACTTACTTAGATCTGCACCTCCTTGGGCTCAAAGATCAAAGTTCCGATTTTCTCCTGATAAAGACGGGAAAGCTGCGGCTGACAACTCTCGTAAAGTCTCCACTTCCAGTGCAGTGGTGGCTGCTTCTTCTTCGTCTACTCCCGAGGTGCGACGACCGAGCGCTCCCGCTGGCTCCGTGGAGAAATCCCGCCACGGAGACGACTCCAGACCGAGGTCTGACAGCGCCACGACGGGTGTTCCATCAAACGGGGCTCGTCCGAGAATCTCGCTACAACCAGCCCCTCCATACCCCTCAACATCAGGAGCCCCCACCACCCCCACATCAACCCCCACACCCGCTTCCGCACTCGAAGACTTTGCTGCAAAGAAGAGTAGAGTAAAGAGCAGTTTACTGAAACGTGCTCGTAGCGTTGCTATATTTTCTCTCAAACTAAAAGAACGTAGGGCACGAGATGCTTTAGCTAAAGAAGCCAAGGCTGCAAGTCCAGCGTCCAGTAAGCCCCCGCCATTACCCTCTCAGCAGTGGACAGGCAGGAACCCTGACCGCGTGGAGGGAGAGCTATCGTGCATACCGATAGAGAAGCTCATTTCCGTTGACGACGTGGCAGTGGAGCTCATGAGGAAGAGGACGAATACCTGACCTGACCAGCCAGGCTATCGAGGTACTCTCTAGTCAAACACAACACAAAAATTAGCCGTTTTATAGACGAGACTCTTCCATGGAGTTTTGTGCAAAAATATATGAAGAAAATAAGGGGGAAAAAAATTCAAACATAATATTATTTCTACATTCATAATCATTAAACAAGAATTTTTGTCCTACTTTTGCATCAATCATCATCAAAAATACATTAAAAGTAATTATTGTTAAAAAAATAATAATAATGTGTCTGAAAAAAAAAATTATATTTTGTCTAGCAATTTAGCAATGTTATAATATATTTATTTTTAGATTTTTCATCAGCATAAAAAAATATATATATTAAGTTTAGATTTATGAGGGTATAACTGCTGCTGTTATTTTAATAAATATTAAAAAAAAAATAAACTAAAAATGGTGTAATAGAAATATGAAAGAATTAAAATTTAAGAGTCATGCATACATGATACTAAAAATAGCATTATTTTAATACAACATAAATTGGATAAACACAATAATATTTTTAATTTTATCAATTAAAAGTTTAGTCTTAATGCTCTTACTCAAATGAAAATGATGTGACTCTTAAATTTAATGAGGCATAGAAATTGTTAGTATTTCGTCTAAATTTTGTGCTGTTAAATTATATAAAGCCCTCCTGTAGCTGAGCAGCAAACAATTCCACAGAAAGATATCACGAAATAGATCTGCAAAGGAAAGCTGTGTTGTATAAAGTTTGTAGTTTTGAGACTAGATCCGTTAAGAGTGCATATTAAATTTATGCAAATCCCATGGACCGTAGCAATGTAAAAATTAATCTCTGCACTCTTGCTGAGAAAATTAGGAACTTACACTGATGATTTAATCCTGTGGCATTTTCTGACGTTCAGAAAAATGAAAATTCTATAGGTAAATATTAAATATTAGTGTAAAATAAATTGTAATAATTATTAATACTGGCTCGTTATATTAGAATTCATAAAATTATAATTAGTAATTCATACATAAAAAAAAAACTTTGTAGTTCTTGTAATAAAAATAAAAGACTTAAAAATTATTAATAAAAAAATAATAATTATAAAAAAAAATTGCACATGCAGTGCATGTTAAAAAAATAGTAATAATAATTAGTAGTAAAATTAAAAAAAAAAAAAAGCCTCTGTCTGTGTCTTTCATTGTTGATGTTACGCATTGTTCTCTCGGCCTTTAAAAAAAAAAATTAAAATTATGCATAGTTGACATTCATACTAGAACTCCCTGGCAATGTTTAGTTTGGGTACAATATTGTATAATACACTACACATTTAATTTTTTTACTTCCACAAGAAAAAAAAATATTTATTTGCCTTATTGCCAGAAAAATTAGCAAAAAAAAATATATATAAATATATATTTTTCAATTTTATTATTTTACTTAAAACAATGGATTGCAGCAGCTGTGGTTGATGATGATGAACAATAAAATTAATATATTGTTTTTACAATAAAACATCCACAGATTCTAATTAAATAATATTATAATTAATAGGCCTATATATATTAATTAATACTGCAGTCATTATTTAATGTCCGTATAAAGGCTCGTCGTTTTTTGCTGATATTGTCGTTTTTTGCTGTGATATTATTATTTAATACGTTCGCAAATTTTAAAATATTAATTTTCTTTTGTTATTATCAAAGAGTTCACCCCATTTGCCATCAGAGACCGACATATCTTATGGTCAGATTTGCCAAAATATCTTATGGTTTCGCCGCGGGACACTTTAAAGCGACGCTTCAGACATTTTGGTAAAATACGCTGCCATAAGACTCGAATGTCGCTGATTGCTGCGATGTAAAAAAAAAAAAAAAAAGTATTTGATTTTTAAATGTGCAAACAATTTTGATGCAAAAAAAAAAAATAAAAAAGAAGTACGTGAAATAAAAAAAAAAATATGAAGTAAAATGGTACAAAAAATCTTAATTTTAAAGCATCAGAATTGTGTAAATATTTTTTAATTTATTGCAAATATATTTATCATTGTATAATTTAATGCGATGTTGATTTGTTATTCACAGAAATGTATTTATGTGCTCAAAGTGCCTATTGCAGAAACCTGTCGTTTTGAGAAATAAATGTTGTACATAGCTCAAATAATGATTTATTATTTTTTTATATTCCATTTTAAATAATAATATTATAAAAAGTGCAATCTAAGCATGTAAAACTTTTTCTTTTAAACCATTTACAAACAAAATTTTATTCTTTTGACAAAACTTTTTTTTTTTTTTTTTTTATGCGAGTAAATAATTTAATAAAGCAACAAGAAATACCTTCTAATCGATCAACTGTTCTTGATTGACTCGAGTTAGGACTTTTTTTTGCTTCCACAGAAGAGATTAGTTATTTATTTCTTCTTTCTCATGATACAATAATAGATATATAAATGGCTTAATTTGATTTATTATTTAATGAAATTAAGGTATTGGAAAAAAAAACAGGAGAAAACACTTTAATGATGATGTATTTGAAAAATTTATACTATGTGTGATTTTTCAATAAATATACACATTAAAAGCATAACAATATATTTTACGCTCATATTACACCTATAGGGACTCCCCTCTAATTGTAAGTGCATGCATGATGAATCAATAGAGATATGCGAAATAATTATGCTCCGTTTATTAATTAACTTTTCAGATATTGCATGGTAATGTCACTGATGATGGGACAAAGGAAGATATCTTGCAGCTGTAGTCATGTATGTCAGGCATCACATTTTGATGTATAAATAATTATATAAAGGGAGCTGCGACAGAAATATTGGCTTGATGGTGGCGCCTCTAACGGTTAATTACCAAAGTTAATATTTTAGCAGGAGAGAATAATTAAAAATTTGAAGAAAATATCGAATCTGTCAAAGTTATGATTGTGGATTGCAGTGCAAATTTCCAAATTATTAATGTTAATTAATTTGCTTATAAAAATTATGTAATATTTTATTCACCTACTGAAATAGAATTCATATTATACTTAAATCTTGTACGTAAATTATGTATTTCCACAGACATTTCAATGGTTATGTATTAATTTCGATCGATATTACGAGGGTCGTATGATAAGTTCCTTATGTCGTATAGAAAAAATCCGGCTAGATAAAATTAACAACTGTACCAGGTTAAGTAATATTTCAGTAGGTCAGATACAAATTTTTACCCCGATATCACTTATATTAATTTCTGGGGGTCAGTTTTCGTGAAGCACGGTCGGGAAATTAAAATTTGACCAAAAATTAGTACTTTTTACCAGTTTCAATATCTGTTGCAGAAAAAAGTTGATGCATGGGAAATTCATGAAAATCTCGTGAAAACATCAGAAAACCTTACTCTATCAGGCTCTAGTGCTGTTTATTTGTTGCCTAAATTTTTAATAGGATATATGCCTCACTGAAGTGTACCCTTCACTGTTTGGCCAAAATCATCTGTCATTTAAGATTTCATTAAAAAAATACACAAAATTTTGAATACAGACAGTCTTATGTAACATCAGCAAATAGCAGAGATTATGGGCTTTCTAATGATATAATTATATTACATCTCCAATGAAAAATTACGACGAAAAAACTTGCCGCGTTAGGGGTGCCGCAAATGAGCTTTTTAAGGCCCAAAAAAAGGGTGGTGACGGTCCATGAAATTTCATAATTGCTTGTTTTTAAAGCAAAAATCAAACTATTTGCGGTGTCTGGTGGCACAGAATAGATCATTGGATCACGGCGCAATACCAAAGATAAAAAAACATCCCTGGAATATCACAGCAGTGGGTGTTATACCGGTTCAAAGTTCAAATTTAGTCAATTTTGAGGGAGCTTCACGAAAACTGACCCCCAGAAATTAATATAAGTGATATCGGGGTAAAAATTTGTATCTGACCTATTGAAATATCACTTAAGTCGGTACAGTTGTTAATTTTATCTCGCTGGATTTTTTTCTATACGACTTAAGGAACTTATCATACGACCCTCGTATATTGTATCGTTCGCACTTCTTACTTTTATTATATCTTTATACTGCATTGAGTCATGACACTCCATTTTAAAAAAAAAAAATCTAATGGAGTATCGATCTCAATTTTTTTATTGCAGAAATGGATAAAGCGTGAAACCCTGATTTTTTTTTTTTTTTCAGATTTTTTAGAGACCGGGAAGTATTTTTAAAAAATTATTGAAAGTCCTTTTTGTGACGTCACGTGGCGGCAAGTCCTATCTTTTCCTTAAGGAGCGGCGTCTCGTGACGTCACAAAAATAACTTTCAATCATTTTTTAAAAATATTGTTTCCGGGCTCTAAAAAATCTGAAAAAAAATCAGAGTAGCATAACTTTGCACTCTGTATCCATTTCTGCAATAAAAAAAAATTGAGGTCGATACTCCATTTAGGCAGCCAGCATTGTCACCTAAAATACCTAAATGTAGTTAATTCGTCTTATTGAAATAAAAAAGTACTTCATGTCAATCTTCACATATCAAATAATTGTTAACAGTTCCTTCATTAAAATCTGCATTAACTATTAATGAGTTTTGAAATGTATTAATTACAACAGTGCTTCAAAGCATAATTTATTAATTACTCCAAAGTTTCATACTTTTGTAAATTCAATTACACTCCGTCTTCTCCCCTCGAAGTATGCAACCCCTCCTGCAGTTGAGTTATGCGGGTGGAGGAATTCAAGGGGCCTCTTGATCTTCCACGTCATCTTTTCGTATCGTCAGCTCTAATTCATACCAAATCATCGGAAGAATTAATGAACTATATTAAAAAAACTTTTGCTTTTAAACATTAAATTTAATGTAATGTATGTCTAATTATCTCTTTCAGCAAATTCCAAACTGTAATTTTTGGCGGTTAGGTGCAAGAATGGGCTTGCCTAAATCTCGCCGCAATAAAGATATTTTCTATTCTATTCTAGTCATCTTCGTTATAATGAGATAAAATGTTATATGGTTATAATCTAATATACTAATCTAATGTCAACACAATGTATGCCTTTTTTGTCAAGAAATTAACAATAAATATTAATAAAAATACATTTGGCACTTTGAACAATTTAAGCAACATTCATGTCATTCTTACGCTACAGTCAAATTTATGTAATATTACTGCCGGAAGTAGCCGGAAGTGATAGGTTTCTGATCGTCTTGTTCATGTCTGAGCTTTGAAAATTTATGTACATGTTAGTAATATTCTTACGAACCTCTGTAGCCAAAATTTCAAAATGAAAATGCGAATAGGAAGGTCAGAAATCTCTCACTTCCGGGTACTTCTGGCGGGAATATTAAATTAATTTGACTGTATTTCTAAGAAAATTAGGCACCATTATCGGCTTCCTTGTAAGCATTTATAAGATTTTTTAATAAGTGCAGAGCTAACCTAAAAGTTGTTGTAAATAAAATACAAAAGAGAGAATGAAATTTGTTCCTATATAATAAAATAATGTAAATATACCACAATAGCTTGTGGCGAGATCATGATTTTTACATCATGGGCGAGATATTAGAGCATTAGTGCATGTATGAAGCTATATCATATATAATAATGCGTACCATGGTCATATCTCATATCATTGTTGAAGTCTATATATAAGAACATTATTTGAATTCAAACTTTATTTTACTGTTCATGCTTGCTTATTAATAAAGATTAAAATTTATTTTTGTTACTAGTGCTGATATTTATAGTCAAATTTATATTATATCCCCTCCGGAAGTAGCCGGAAGTGAAAGGTTTCTAGTCTTCTCATTCGTAATTCAACGTTGAAATTTAACATATAGGTCAGTACTTTTACTGTAGACCCCTCTATAGAATATAAAAAATGAATTACAAAAACAGAAGAGCTGCAAACTTCACACTTCCGGCTACTTCCGGAAAGAATATAAAATTAATTTGACTGTAGTTTGCTTTAATTTTACTATAAAGTGGAAACATATTTTTTTTCTTAAACAGTTTTACACTTTTACTACTTATATGATATAAAATTTATATTTATTTTTATAAATAAAACATTTTTTTTTTATTTTATTCAGACAATTTATTTAATCGACATATTTACGTACAAAGAGTACAGCCAGCTTTACTTGGAAAGTTTGATAGTAATAGATAGAAAACAAACAACACATTTTGTTATTAATTACACAACACACAGTCAACAGCAGCTACTTCCCATTAACAATATTTAATCTCTAGTAACAATAAATATTACACGTTTTCTCATAACATTTTATAGCAATATCTCATAATTATATAATATCATCATAAAAAAACATGTTTCTGTGATCCGAGGTAGATCATGCTCTTAAATATATAATTATATATATAAAAAAAAGAATAAAAATTTGAATATAAAATTAAATGGCAGTTTTTGTAGTTACAAACTTTGATTTTTAAACAAAAAAATTATTTTTATCAAAACAGCAAATGGTAAAATAATCTGCAAAAAAAGTAAATATCTGGAAGTACTATATATTGGCAATTTTTATTTTAAAGGAAATGCTATATTTGGGAAGCTTAAAATACTACTAAAATATTAACATTTAACACAAATATATCATAGACTTTTAGTATACAATACAAATATAGTGTATTTTATCATGTTATAATAACATAAGAGTATACGTAGTTTTGAAAATCAGAAAAAAAAAACAGTGGTCCATTTTGAAGAGTTACAGCCAAGATTTTGAGAAGCAAAATTAATCCCTGTCCCTAAATTTAAGTTTTTTTGACTATATACCTACGTCACTATATGAAGGTATCAAATAAACATATATTCTATAACTACTTCATTAATTGGATATATAATTACATCTGATTGAAATTATATATATAACAACATCAGTTCAGTAATATAGTTATTTATAGTTTCTTTGGCCAATAGAACATATAATGATGACATAAAGTTTAGCGAGCGTAAGCAGGGTTTTGCCTGACCGGACGCTGACCGGTGTTAGCCCTGGGGGTATTGTATTTTGGGTGAAAAGCCCCCAGAGCAGCCTCATTAGTAGATGAGTTTCGATTCATTGCAGGAATTCGAAACTGTGCAAGTTTTACTGGTAATGGTACACAAGAGCGTAAACTTAAAGCCCTTTGAACTTTCTGTAAAAAATTTCTATTTAATAACCAATAAACTACTGGATTAATAGCAGAATGAGCATGACCTAATAATAAAAAAAAAGGTAATAATAATAATGATATTTCTTTAGCTGATGTATTATCAGGTAATAATTCATTAGTAATTGAGCATGTTAAAAATGGTATCCAACAAGCAGCAAATACAGCAACTAAAGCCATTAACATAGTTGCTAAACGTCGTCTACTTCTGAATGATTGAGCACTATAGGTTTTAACTAATGGAGGTCTAACTGGTCGTGATAAATTTCTAGCAGGACGTAATCTACGATTTGCTTTAACTATTGTTCTATCTGATCTTATAGCTCTTAAATGTGTTGATTGTAAATTTGATTGTATTTTACTATTTCTTCTTTTACGTTGTCGTTCTAATTCAGCATCTTGTTCTCTTAAACTTGCTAAATCTGCTGCAATTTGTAATTCTTTTAAACCACCTTCATCAGATGAATTTTCATCTTGTGTTTTAGGAGGACATGGTATTAATCTGGACGGTTGTTCTTTTGCAATTAAAACCATTTGACGTGGTCTTTGAAGTTGTCTTAATTGTAATTCACAAGCTGCTGCAGCTGTTACTACTGGTGCTGCTGCTAGTGATGATGCAGTACGATATAATCTACTTCCTACTGAAGCATGACATACTGCTACTGTTACTCCTGGTACAACAAAAACCACAAATGTATGACATAATAAATAAGTAAGTCGTAAAACTCCTGATCCCCAAATTTCTTCACAAATACCAACATATTCTGCACCAATTATAGTACGAACATAAAGAACTGGGGCAGACACTAATGCAGCACCAATCCATACAACACCAATCATACTAGCTGCAAGATGTTCTTGGCATAATCTTGAAAATATACGTGGATGTTTTACAGCAGCATATCTATCTAAAGATAACATCATTAAAGAAAATGTACTTGCAGCAACAGGTAAAGATTGTATATAAAATATTGTTTTACATAACCAATTTAATCCAATTAAACCTTTTTGTATACTCATGGCAGCTGATATTGGTCCACTTATAGCAGTTACTAATAAATCTGATATACATAAATTAATTAATAAATTATTTCTTACAGGTAAATGTCTAGCATTTTGATAAGCAGCTAATATAATTAATACATTACCAGTAACACCTACAACAAATACTATAGAATATAGAATAAGTAATGCCAATTCTCCTGATTCAAGTTCACTTGGTGTAGGCCATGATGAAAATGAAGCACCATCGTTTATGTTGTTATTATTATTTGTAAAGTTTGTTGACACTGCATTCATGTTGTCCTAGAGCTTCATTCTCCTCTCCTCTTTTGTCTACTCTAGCAGATGATCAAGTTACCTTCATCTTCTTTTTGACTTCCCTGCTGTGAACAGAGACGACAGAATTTCTATAGGACCTTTTCTATTAACTTTTAACATTGGATAATATGAGAGCCTCTGTAATTAAATTCCCTCATTAACGTAGCCAATTACCTTTACCACGGGCTGTAAAACACACAATCCCTTTATCTCTCCTATCTCTCTCTCTTATTATATAATTGAACCTTTTTCATCACTAATATGTTTGACTTTGAAACACATGCACAACTGATCTTCACGAATATAATAAAGTTAATTTTTGACCTCTGAAATTTCATCCGTATCAAAGACTTTGTTTTCTTGTGCCAGGGATATGCCTGCCCGCAGTCTTCTCTTAATTACGGTATAAGTGATTTGACCATATATCATAAAAAATGTGCTGAGAGTATGCGTTTCGTTTTTATTTTGGAATACAAATTGGGATTTGAAAATAAATTTTTAATAAATTTAGAAACTGAAGGATAAATTTGTTACTTTTAAGTACAAAGATATTCTAAAATCAAGTATTATAAAAGAATGTTCACAAGTTTAGAATTTATCAATAATTCACAAAGAAGACAAAAAAAAAATATAAATATATCTCTGTGATAAAGAGTGACGCATATTTATTATTTATTTCAAATTTACATTTAGAGTTCTTAAAACACAATCATTGGTATCTTAAATATATTTTAAAATCTCTGCTAAAATAGAACACTTATACAAATAATTAAAACTACTGAGTAGAAATATTATTAAATTATATTTTAAATTAATATGTCTTCTTTTGTAGGGATAAAAAGACATATAATAGTATACTATAGATGCGATTCACAAAACAGTTATCTAGAAAGTTATCCAGTAATCGTGGTTAGCGCCAGTCTCAATAACACTAAACGTGGTTATAGTGTTAAGGGTAAGATAATACGAAACATCGATTGTTGATAGTCCCATTTGATTAACATGTAAACCTTAGCAACCTCATAACAATTCTGAATTTTTTTCGAGAGACAGTTCTTAGCACCAAAAAAATGTGGAAAAAATTTCAAAACAATCGGACGATCCAATTTTTTTAAATGAATTTTTTAAATTTTCAGTACAGGGCTTTCCCATGGAGACCTAAACTAAGAAATTAATTTTAAAAAATTGGATCATCCAATTGTTTTGAAATTTTTTCCACATTTTTTTGGTGCTAAGAACTGTCTCTCAAAAAAAAAAAAAAAAATCAGAATTATTATAAGGTTGCTAAGGTTTACATGTTAATCAAATGAGACTACAACAATAGATGTTTCGTGTTATCTTACTCTTAAACCTTGATAAATGCCTTCGTGAATTACGCCCAAGCTTATATTTTCTATTTAAATTAAATTTTTTCACATTTAAATAAATAAAAAAATTATTATAAAGATTTATTTATTAAACTTGAATTAAATATTTTTCTATTAAATTGATTAAAAAAGTAATATTTCAAAATCAATTACGACAAATTCAATATATATAATTTCTATTTAGTTTTAAGGTAGTTTCTAATGTCATGTACCTTTATTTATCAATGATGCAAATTACAATCTTGACGACGTGTTTCAATTTAGTTTCTCTGGCAAACTGCTGGTAAAGACAGGGAGAACTAAAAGTTGGTTGATGACAAACTACTTGATTGCAAATCTTGTTGCTTATTCTGAACACGTCCAAAGGTCCAGTCTTAGTCATCAGCTTCTGAAACATAAAATTACAGATGTTCTAAGTCACCATGCTATTTATATCTTATGTAAAAAAAAAAAAAAAAAAAAAAAAAAAGAAAAAGAAAAGAAAGTGTTTTCAGACACAAAATGATATGAACGCTTTAAGGCATAATATTTTTAAAGGAAAACGTTTTTTTAACATTGAATGAGTCTCATATACTTTAATGGAAACATGAATCTATGGTAAAATATGAGAGACATGTTTTAAAAACAAAGAAGATAGCATGTACACATTAAACTAAAGACTTTCATTGCTTACTAAAAGTGCGTGCTGTCATGTATATGAGTGAAGAATAAAAAGGAAAGTAAAATATGTAAGTAAAAAGGAATAAAAACAAACAGCTTTTTTTCTTGTTTATTATTTTTTTTTTCTATATACATTTGGCAATTTTTTCGCTATATGACATATTGCAAACAAAAAGTTACTAAATACATATTTTTATTTCTTTTTAACTGTAAAAATTTTCAAAGGTTACTTTTTTTTATAATATTTTATCTTATACCTTTTAATGTTTTTTTTTCGTTTTTTTTTTTTTTCTAAAAATACCAAACTCCCATATAATACTTAAAGTATATAAATTTTAATGGGCATATAATTTATAAATATATATTTTGTGATATAATATACGTTCATATTATATATTTTTTTAAAAAATGGTATATCAAAGAATATTTGGTTTTGTGTACGAAAATCATTCTACCTTCATTTGTTATAATTTTAAACAGTTAATAATTCTTCGGTAATAATACAAAATCCAAAATCCAAAATAGAACTTAGAAATCTTATATAGAATAAAATTTCAAAGCTTTTCTTTCCTTTCATGTGTGCATCTTTTCTTTTCAGAAACTAAAGCTCTAATATTTTATTCTATTATAATATTCTCGATATATACTAACAAGAGACTACATTATATTTTATTTGAGAAGTTTAAAATTATTGTGATACAATAAAAAGTATATAATTCAAGTATCACAATTGTCAACACACTGTACTTTCCAATACACTAAATTTTTAGATGCTGAATTATTGGTTTCAGTACTTTATGTCACTACAAAATTGTTCTTATTTCATCTTACTTCCAACGTTTTTTACCAATAAAGTACTTCATCTAAGTACAAATTTGGTACTGAAAAGAGATAATCAATAATAATTTAAGTATACAAAAAATTGACTTTTTTTTCAGTACCAAATTTATACTTGGATTAAGTATAGTAGTTTATAGGTCAAAGTACTCGATGTAAGATGAAATTAGAACTTGAACTGACATAATTTAAAACAAATTTTAATCAATCAAGAGTATTATTCCTTGAAATCATTTTTAAGTAACAAACTTCCTGAGGATATAGTAAAAATATAAGGAGCTTTGTGTTTTAATTAGTATGAATTGCTTGTTAAAATTAGTGCTACTTTATGTGATTTATTTTTCATTGATATTGTGTGTCATGTCAGTGTTTGTTTTGTCTGTCTATTTTTTTCAAAATTCAATTATGATGTGAACCTATGTTTGTTTGTCTTGTACAACCTGAAAGTTCAAATGAATAAAATAAAAAATTAATAAAATAAATAAACTATTTCAGCATATAAAAGTTTAGTGTGAATACAGTCAAATTAATTTAAAATTTCCTACATATGGCAGTAACCGTAAGTGTATGATTTCCTATCTGAATTTCTTTACATTCTAAAAATTTACATACGAAATCAATGGTCATGAGGAAAAATTCAGAAATATATATCCAGATTTCTTAGTAGCTTTGCTTAATATCGTTGTAACCATGGTTACTGACAATACTGTTTGTTTGTTTTTTTCCTTTGACAGAAAAGTTATTGACAAGAAGATAAGATATTGGAATGTTAAGGCTACTTGACTGTATTATAGGACTAGAGTTTGCGTGAACGGAGAACAAGAATGTGACTGGACAAGACTGGACATGTCTGACATACAATCCACTCTGTCTGTCGTTCGCACAAAAGTATTCACTTCACAAAAAGAAACTCGCAAATAAAATTACAAGACATACCCACTTTGAGAGGCCATTCAAGTGATAGTTGCAAACAAATTTACGGTAGTAGAATTTTAAATTGTTTTCTAAGTAAGCAATTTTGTCAGCTTGTGGTAATTTAATAATAATATTATAATTCTCTTTGTTTTTCAGTTTAATATTATATGTTATTTATATCAAATACGGAATATGAAAATTAAAATTAGTTTAAAATGTTTTTTGTTTCTTTGTTTCCAATTATATATTTTAACTATGATACTAGGTGTTGAATTTGTCTTTAAAGAAAGGAAATTGAAAATTCTGGTGAACAATATCCGTCTGGAAGAGCTGACCTAGAATGTAATTTTACTTCATTCTTGACAAGCTCAAGAAATTTTTTGTACCACTTCGATCTTCAAGTGGGTGAGAGAGAAAATGATTATGTACTTTTCCAGGAAAAACGTCATTTTTTTGTAACGAACAAGAATGTGATACTTTTGTGAAGTTGGCAGAGTAATTTTAAGCATCAATATTGGCTTTTTTGTATATAGGTCATACAGTTGATTCAGAAAAATAATCAGTATAATGTTTTACCAGAGAATAGGGCAGCGCCACGAGATTGTTGGGTTGCCTACGTACAGAATAACGCTCAGCTGTTTACCTCTCCTCCTCACTTCCCCTACTGTATTTACGGGTAATGACTGCTTGGTCCGCAGATACGAAGTCAATACATCAATCAATTCAATCAATTCCCCTACTGTAGTCAAACCGTACGCTCTAAAGTCTAAAGCATTGAAAAGAAATTAAAAAAATTGACTTTGTTGCCAGGTTTAAGGACCCAAAAATGTAGCTTGTGCATTATTTATAAACTAGTAGGTGATATGGAAATGATATAAATTAAATAAATTGCCGTCAATAATTTATAATTAATTTTTGTTTTTCTACATTTTCTCCTGATGACGTTACGTGAGTTTGGCCTATTCTTTGGTTTTACTAAAATAAATCTACTAAAATTTGTGTAGCTTATAGCCTGTTTTATTATACAATACGATTGTCTCTACAATTTTACCTTACAATAAATTCTTCTCTCCTTTTAAAAGCTATAATTGAAGCGATTTGTATATATTTTTTTCTTACATTTAAATTACAGCATGTTTTTAATTAAGTTTAGAAAAAAAATCTGGACAAGTCCTTTCAGGATGAGATAAAATTATGATACAATTATAATTTTTTTTTATACTATTCACAATTTTTATCACTTATGATTGGTTTTAATAATTTAGACATAAGAATACGAATCAGTTTCTTATCTGAATATGAGCCTTAAAGTAAAATGGATATATACTTATTGTATAATAAGCAACACATTGGGGGACATTCACTAAAGCACTTTAACCCCCACTTTAGCCCCAAGTTTTATTCCTGGTACTAAACATGGTGCTAAACTTGGAGCTAGACATGGTTAGCCCCTGGTTTAGCACCATGTTTAGTACCAGGGATAAAACTTGGGACTAAAGTTGGGGTTAAAGTGCTTTGTGAATGCCCCCCATTGGAAATTGTTTTGTATTTCTTATTAATATGAGAGCAATATCTAACAAAGTTTGAAACTGAAAAATAATTTTGTTTTTAAATAAAACGTTTTTTTTTTTTTTTTTTTTGTTAAGAAAGTAACGTTTGCTCTTGAAACTTATAAAAGTATTATTAATCATAAAAATAAAAGCAAAGTTAGATATAAAATAAAAAGAGAATAAATTTAAAATTTATGAAACGCCATATTTTTTTAACTATCCTGAAAGATATGCAACCCACATGTTTGTTTTGCTGAACAAGTTGCATAGCTTGGAGGCGCTTCTCTGAGGTTTGAGGTGCTCGCGGCACTCCTTTCAAACAAAAAGAGTCTCTCGTGAGTGACATTACAGTAAAGAAAGAAGAAGAAGCAACATGCATACTTTATAACTATGACCCAGGCTGATCCTTTTAGAATCAATTGGCAACAGCACAAAAGTCAATAACGTTTACCTTTTATATACATTTTGACTTTGACACTTTTTCTTTTTGAAAAGCATACTTTTTGTTTCAAGGGAATAATACAATATTTATTAAACTTAAATAATTCAAAAACATTTTGAAAATTTGAAAAATAATTTATATAATATATATAGTTGAAAAATTGTGGAAATAAAAATAAAGTTGTTTTCAAATATGTTATTAATAAATCAACTTGTCAATCAATTTTAATAAAAAAAAAACGTAAATAATGCTCAGTAACAAATGGGTAACAATCCTTTCAATTCCAAATACCTCCTGTAGTATAGATAAAACATTATGCATGGTTAAGACACGCAAGACAGCACGTGAACTTACATGATTTTTAATGAATTTTTCTGTTAAAGATGTCAAAAGGGAATAAAAGTATTAATTAAAGAGCAAATATTTACCTAAGTGTCTCAATTTTCAGTATTTATTTGTAAACTTTTTTTTAAGAATATTGATAATTGATTGATATTAATAAGCTCAAAATAGTATTATTTTGATTTTAGAAAACTCATTTTTATTTTTCTTATTTATGTCTCATTTTTGTAATAATTTTACGATACAGCAATAACATTATAAATATTACCTATAATAATATTAAATTTTTACATTGCATTTAAGTTGGTTGATAACTGAAAACAATTAATATTGCTATAATATGATAGATTTTTCGAAGTAATAATATATTAAGATAAATTTTTAAAACAACTTTAAAATCTGGTTGTTTTGTCTTTGAAAATATTATTTTAAAAGCGAGAGTGTTAACTTTATATACAAAAAGAAGGGGTTTAAAACTTTTGTTTAATCTTAGCTTTTAAAAAGATAAATAGAAAGTTTGCTGAAGGATTTGGGAAATTGTTAGAGGCAATCAATTTTCTTGACATGCAGAAGTCAACTGAGTTAACGTATTTTTATCATGATACTATTTTATATTTATTTTACAATGTTAGCTTACTACAGAATATTCTGCTATTAGCGTAAGCATTCAAACTTAACAATATTATCATACTACTAACAAACTCTTACAAATACGAGCGACCATGATCTAATTGTATATATAACGTGAACATAAATATGTTGTCTCGTATACAACCGAAAAGGTTCAAATAAATAAAAAAATATCAAACTTTCCGCCATTATTTTATTTTATTATCTCTTTCATGTGTATACTTTAGAATAAAATAACATACACATTAAAGTCAAAATTTCAAATTACAGCCCATAGGGCAAATGAAAAAGATTGCTGAGCAGTCCATTCACTAAATTAAGTGTTTGTTCACCCGATAATTTGGCACATTAGGTAAAAGAAACCATGGAAACTTGTAGCAGGAAGCCCGGCACATCCTAAGGTGCACCTCGCGAATAGAGACACTCGTCCGGACACCGGTATTGTGTCTCACCCTAGAAAGGGACAACGTGAGCGAGTCTATAATTCTATAATAATAGGAGGGAGAGAGAGAGAGAGAGAGAGAGAGAGAGAGAGAGAGAGAGAGAGAGAGAGAGAGAGAGAGAGAGAGAGAGAGAGAGAGAGAGAGAGAGGGGGGGGGGAGAATGGAAGCACAGCAGGGTGAAACATGTACTGTCCATTGAGCGACTGGACGGCAATTATTTTGCTGGACCGTCATCATGCCACTGAGGTGTCATGTGACGTGTTGAGCTTTTATCTCTTTCCTTATTAGAAAAAATGACATCCGTGAACTTAGCGTTGAGATTAGAGTTGATTATCCTGTAGTTTGACGTGAGTTTTATTAAATTGTGAAATAATATAACTTGACACAAAATTCAGAATGCATTAAAAGCACAGATATTTACTAATAAAAGTATTATAATTTAATGCTATTACAAAACTTTATTACATTGACATGAAAATATGAACTATATTTATTTTAAATAAAGTAGTATATAAAGTGTTTTTTAACGTTTTAACCATCATGTTATAGAGTATTTTAAATGTCCCAACCAATTGATACGTTAAGGCAGATTCTCATGGCGATTTTTATCATGCGGCGCGAAGTGAATTCAAAAATTCAAACTTCTTTATTAATCCATTTCTCCTACAATCAATATATCAAGTATATATAGATAACATAGATTGCTTTAATGTCCATTGGCGGCCACGTTTGGTCATAGAAGGACATCGTAATTAACGCTATATTCGCCGCCGCAACCTGGTGAATTTGCTCGCCGCATAGGATTTCACAGTTTTTTTGCGTCAAAATTTCGTCGCGTCAACGTTGTCGCCTTGTGGATCCGCCTTTAAGGCGGATTCAGATGGCGACAACGGCGATGCGACGCGATTTTGACGTAAAAGCTGTGAAGTCCTATGCTACGGCGAATTCGCCGGTAGTCGCGTTAATTACGATGCTCTTTTTCTTTTAATCGCCAAATATGGCCGCCAATGGATGTTCCAGCAAGTGCGCATTATACGCGTCGTGTCACATAGTAAAAAAATCGCCATGTGAATCCATCTTTACGCTTATTGCTCCCATTCAAAGTGCATAATTCCAGGTAATTCCAGTTTAATTTGGAAATAAGAAACTATAAAATTTGATGTAACATTTATAATTCAGTAAATGACGCAAATAATTTAGAATCTGTTGATTATGAAATATAAATATTTACTTTAATTATAAAACTTTAATTTGCAATATAAATTATACATTCCAACTTTGCCCAACTGTCGTATTTTGCATAAAAATATCCCGTTGAATACATATTATAGCTCGTGCCATTTGGTTGTATTAGGTAGGGAGCGAAATAGAAATACAAGAGAGAGAGAGGTTCGAATATCGGACGTACATTTTTGTGCAACGATAAGACTTTTTATGTTCAGAACTCTCTGTATTTTGGGGCAATTGACACATTTTGGTCATCTTCTTCCTATTTTATCAGCATGAATTTCCCAAACATTAAGTTAATGTTAAATTTTAATATTGTATTTATTGAATCAATTTTTAACATGTTATAATAAATTTCCTTAAATGAATGGTTATTCTAAACCAAAATTTAATATTCCATTTGAATTTTATTGTATTTTAATAACATTACTTTTCTTAAATTATAAAATAATACAAAATATATTTTACATTTTCATTAATAATAATTATTATTTTTATTCACATAAAAAGTGTTTTTATATAAAAGAGTGATTTCATCTATATATAAATTTTAGTTATAGGCTTAAATTTTAGTAGGGTATCATATTTATACATGTTCTACTTAAGTATTTATATGATTTTTTTTTCATAAATTCTTTTATTTAGGAATTAAAATTACAAACAAAAAGCTCAATATAAAATATTAATAAGCTTTATTAATTCATCCTAAGAGAATTAATTATCAAAAATATATTTATTGTATGCTACCATAGAAAATTTAAACCACAGTCTATAGTTAGTCTCGATTTACAATATTAATAGCAATTATAATAGGCTTAGTTTGATACGTATACAAGTGCTTCTATGTATATGGCACGAGAGTTCCTATGTATTTACCACAGAATGATAACTAATTTTGAAGAGCATGTTGCGAGCTAAAGCTATTATTTTCTGGAATTTATATACAACGTAACGCTGCTTACCATCAAAACTAAATGTTAGATTATTAGAAGATTATTTATAAATAGTAGCTTAGTATTGTAAATTAAAAGCTAATTAAAACCTTTAATTACATACATAATATTGAAGTTTATTTAATTTAATGTTAAATTTCTATTGATAAATATTTGTCAGTATAATTTAATTTGGAATAATTATTGTATATTATTATTAAATTATTTTTCCTTTCATAAATTTTCATGATAAATATTTGTATTAATTTGACAAAAATTAGTAAAATTATTGCTAAATTGGAAAATGAAATAAGGTAAATATTTTAAATATTATTGTAGCATAAAATTCTTGTATATTCTTTGTATCTATTTTGAATTTTGTATTTTTATTGCTACTATTAATTATTGGGGTATTTTGTCCCCTTCCAAAAATGTAATCTTTAACTGAATAAAAAATTATTATTATTGTTACTTGATGCAAAAAAAAAAAAAGAATTAATTTTGTAAATATTTTTCACATATTTTTAGCCCTTTATATATATATATATATTTTTTTTTTAAACTTATAAATGAGCGCAATTCACCAAGATATCCAGGTTAGTACTATTAACTATATTATAGTACCACCACGGTTAGTTTAATTGATTCTGGCTGTTAGTAAAAGTTATAGTTGGTAGCATCAATTTTAGAAAAAATTGGTATTTTTTTTTTTTTTTTTTGTAATAGCTCTTTAGTTCCTCTCATATGAAATCGTATAATACTGTATATTAATATATAAGATAAGTGGAAATAAAGCAAAGATAAAATTACAATGAAGTGAAATTTCATACTGTTATAAACTTTTGTTCAAAAACATTCCAGTTAACAACAAATACTTCGTGTTGTTTATGGCAGGTAATTAGATTGTTTTTGTGTGTATTACGTTAGCTGTTTCAAGTAAAGGGAAAAGGAGAATGGGGGAGAGAATCTACTAGAGTCCGTGGTTATCATAGCTTGTGACTAAAACCCAGCCTTAGGGGATGCGACTGCGAAACCAGCCAAGTTTATTATTTCATCTCTCATCTGTTTCTCTACCTTCTGCAGCAGAAAGCAAAAACATAACACGAACCAGACAATCCTAAAATTATTTCACCATTGGGGAAATATAATGAATATAATGATCATACATATAATATCCCTTTAACAGAAGAGAAGCTTGCTATTTAGTTAGGGAATTATTATAACGGGCAAAAAAAAAAAAAACATTAGCAAATAATGAAGTCAATATAACCCTTTTTCTTTTAAATGTACATATACGTACATATACATTTAACTGTATTAATTACATAATTATATTTTTATAACAAAAATCAGCATTTGCTATTATTTTTGCTGAAAGTTTTGTTTGATTATTTGTTATTATTTTTTAAAAGTTGTAATATTATTTAATACATAAATAATTATAAATACGTGACATAAAATATTGATTTAGCAAATTAATAGTTCATATATTACTTATAATATTTTTGTAAACAATATTTATTTTATTGTTGCTTTGTTGGGTTTAATAAAAATTTTATTACGATTAATTTAGATTTAAATAATTTTGTATTTGTTAGTTATACACAATACACAACAAATATATTACAATTATGTACCTGTGTGTAAAAGTGCACATTAAACAAAGAATTGATACGATAAGGGAGTATTTAAAAAAAGAAAACGGAAGTTTAAGCTTTTAAGTTTGGTAAGACTTTAAAATTAAAAGTAAAACCATTACATAAAATTTGACAATTAATAAGAAAATGAAACAAAAGGTTGACATTTTTATACTAAGAACATAATGTTTATTACAATAAAAACATTGCTATTTTTTCTGTTGTATAGACTTTTTAATTTAATAAAATTAAACAAGCGTAAACAAGCAGAGTTATTTAGTATAATTATACTTCGTATTTATGAAATAAATGGTAAAATTTGGAAACAAAACTAAACTTAGAAAGATAAAGAAGACATAAAAAAGTATTACCACCAAAATAATGACAAAAATATTTCATGTACGTACAAGTACACTTTTGTTTGAAGCCACAGTACGCCTCATTGTTGGCTTGTATTTCTGCTTGCTTGTGGCTTAGCCTAATTAGAAGCACAAGTCGGGTTGCCACAAAGGAGGCTTGTCGGCACGTACGCGCGTGTTGTATCATGTCAAGCTCTAATTACACCTCTTCTCATTCTTTTCTCCCCAATATGTAAGCTACCCTCTTCCACGCTCTGAGTACCGAGAGGATCCTTGTTATATAGCCTAACTTTTGTGACCACTGCAAAATATAAACTAAACAAAAAGCGAGCACGATGCGGCCTGCCCATTTAAATCGGATGTTTATGAGTTTGATCCTGGGCAAAGCTGATTTTTTTTTTCACAGCTAAAGATACACCAACTCGTGTATGTGATTTATTGATAACATCTTATATCCTGACTATGACCATCCTGAATGAGGTCCCCATGGTTCCCTCAGTCAATTACCTACAAAATACGAAGCGCTGGAAAGTTAGTGTGGCGTCACTTCAGAATAATAAAGTCGTCTCCATTTATCTTTGGTGTGACGTCACGAACCTTTTCCTTTGTTCTTCTCTAATATAATTCTAATGGGAGGGTTACGTGACACCAAACCAAACATAAGTGGAAACGAATTTATATAGTCACAGATCTGCATGGGTTTGGCTAAGAAAAAAAAAAAAAAAAAAAAAAAAAAAAATGAAGAAATCCAGGAATTTTAAAAATAATTTGGGAACAAACTACCTGTTTAAAAATATTTCTTAGTATTATATTAATACACCATTTTTTCAAAGCTTTTAAAAATAAAAATAAGTCAGACGTATATTGACGTCAAAGATTTTAAGTTCCATCTTTGTGGTACGAATTTGTGTGCTTGCATTTCTACCTTCTTATGTCAACAATATATTTTATATAAATATCTTTCTTTGAAAATAATTTCTTAAATTTAGAAATGCTAAGAAAAAATCAAACTCGAGAGAAGTTGTCTTTTTTATCGTTGTCTGATCTTTCAAAGCTTATGTTATGTTTATGTTTCTGTTTTCAATATTTTCTTTCATCCTTACAGAATTCACAGAAATCTTTCATTTATCCATTATAATGATGTTTTAAAAATAACATTGTTAAGATTTTTTATTTACTTTTATCTTTAATGCATCGTTTTTTTTTCTCTTCATTAATTTTGTATTCTGTAATAAAATTAATGTTTCTGTAATAAAATTAATGTTTCTGTAAGAACTGCTACGTCACCTCCTAAACACATTTTTTTTGTAAAAATGCGACAAAAGAAATGAAAAATGAGAGGCACGTCTGAAACATTTGCTAACGAGAAAAAAAAAGTAATCTTTATGAGAATAAGTTTTTTCACACGCTTTTCTCTCTCTCTCTCTCTCTCTCTCTCTCTCTCTCTCTCTCTCTCTCTCTCTCTCTCTCTCTCTCTCTCTCTCTCTCTCTCTCTCTCTCTCTCTCTCTCTCTCTCACAAAGAAAAGCTTTCATAAAATAAATATTTCCTTTTACCTTCTTCTTAAAGCACAATTTTATATTATTTCCTTTTTTTTTTTTCCTCACCTCCAGAGATTTTTTTTTTAAATATCTATAATAAAATTTAACATAAAAAAATATGTGTGAATATTTTTTACGATAGGATTACGTTACTATTGTATTTTACATCAGACTTTATGTAATTTTTTTGCGTAAGTAGGGCAAAGTTCACGTTACAAAGTAGAGATGAGGCCCGCGAGTGTTTTCTTTAGTCTGCTATAACAGCCAAGACCTGTTGGTATTGATTACTCTAACAATATTTTTACATTCTGTCAACCACATTTTTTTTTTATCACATAAATCTCCGCGTCAATCTTACATGAAAAATTCATTATTATTATGGTTCTGGGTAAGTGTAAACAAACGTGTACGTAAGAGATGGGGGGGGGGGGGGGGGATGAGATTTCAAGTTTAAGGTTGTGTTTACAACAAAGCGTATTTTAGAGTAAATAAACAAAATTAATTTGTCCCCCTTGTTTCATTTATTTAATCTAAATTATAATCAATTGAAAACTGAAAACTGCAATATCAAAAGAATTTTAAATTGTTTTTTTTTTTTTATTAAAAAATATTGAATAATTTGACAATAATTGAATAATTTTAATAAGACATTTCATGTACTAATAAAAATAACAATTATTCATGTTTAATATAAATGTGTGTATATATGTGGGTATAATTATTAATTGTATGTTTATTTAAATCATATATATGTGAAAGTTGTTTTATGTTATAGTCTGGAAATTCTGGAAGCAAACAGGGAAATACGTATTTACATACTGTATTGGATTCAATAAAGTAATATATATTGCAACGTTTTTGCTACATTATAAGTATTGTTATTTTTAAAATTTTACATTTTTTTTTTTTTATTAATTTATTTATTATTTTACATTTTTAGAGAGAGATTTCTCATGAAACTTGATCGTGCTGCTTGGTATAACAGAGGGATTTCTGTTCTCTTCGATCACCACGTCACGACTCGACTACCTAACAAATAACAAGAAAAAAGCACTCAACATTGTTTTGTAGAAAATCTGTTCATTAGTGCGCCTGCTGGGAAATTTATTAATGTTTCTAACTTTATATTAATTTCAACATTTTCCACTGATGATCATAATTATTATAACGATGCTTGCAAACTTCATTTCTTATATAATATATGTATTTGAAATTTCTTACCATTATAATGTACATTATTATATATTGCAAAGTATAAATACTATAAATAATCTTATTTTTACTTCAATTGAAAATAGTGAAACTACTTAAATAATAATAAAAAAAAAATGAATGCAAATATAAAAATCTATGTTATTAAATAAATTATTGCAATATTGTGATAATATTGATCAAGAACGTCAACCTAGATTCTATAAATATCAAATTCCTTTGAAAGCAGCACTTGGTAAGCATACAAACTCGAGCTGCAGTGTGGCTTGTGGTGCAACTACGAACATCAATGATCACCAGTTTGTTTATAAACTCTTGGTGCACTTCGCAGTCTTGGTGCTGCAAGTCTCGAGTTACTGCGTTCTTTCACAACCCTGCGCTTGCTGGGGTAAATAGAACAACATGCTATAATGCAATAATTGTAAGCGTTCATTTTCTCAGAAATAATTATTTTTAATTAAAACTTTGCTATGTTTAAAAATTAATTAAAAATGTTTATGCTGTAATCAGTGTAATATAATGGAGTATTGTCCTCAATTTTTTTTTATTACAGAAATGGATAGAGGGTGCAAAGTTATGCTATCCTGATTTTTTTCAGATTTTTTGAGACCCTGGAACTATTTTCAAAAAATTATTGAAAGTCCTTTTTGTGACGTCACGCGGCGGCAAGTTCTATCTTTTTCTTAAGGAGCGGCGTCTAGTGACGTCACGAAAAGGACTTTCAATAATTTTTTAAAAATACTTCCCGGGCTCTAAAAAATCTGAAAACAATCAGGGTAGCATAACTTTGCACCCTCTATCCTTTTCTGCAATAAAACAAAATTGAGGACAATACTCTATTTATAATAATAAGCCTGTTCGTAAACCCTGCTTGGTGTACACTTTCTGCACCCCAATCGACCTTATGTACATGGGATATAAGGTCAATTGGGTGTAGAAAGTGTACACCGAGCAGGGTTTACGTACAGACCTAAGATCTTTGATATGTTAGAAATTTCATATTTTTGTAACATGTCTTCCTAACCTAGAGGTCGAGCGTGGCGCAGTGCATTGACCGGTTTTCGTTAGATCACCGAAGTCAGGCTACGTCGAGCGTTGTTAGTACTTG